>JBBPDH010053452.1:0-22020 GCA_037974565.1 Clupeocharax schoutedeni | reverse complement strand
TTATTATTATTATTATTATTATTATTATTATTATTATTATTATTATTTTTATTATTATTATTATTATTATTATTATTGTTTTATCTCTAAGGGACTATAATAAAATAGATAAAATAATACAAGTTTTAAATCATAAAAATATTTAACCCCCTTGGATCAAATTCACAACCCAAAAAGATTGTCAAGATTATTGGGTTTGAACACCTTTCAAGAATATTGTTTCTGATTTTGTACAGAATATTTTTTCTGCAGGTTTTTATCTGACTTTTATTTTAGATTTTATATTTTACATTGTTCTGGTCTCTGTGTCTTTGTGAGACTGTGCCACAGTTTCCTCCAGGATCAATAAAGGTTTCTGATTCTGAATCTGATAACACGAGTTCATCAAAAGAGCTTGAAGGAGACCGGCTTAATGCTTGGGAACTCGATAAACCCAGTTTAATGGAAGGTAAACCAGGGAGAATCCCACATTCCTTTTGGGAAGCAGTGGGAAAAAAAGAGCAAAACCACAGTCATTTGCTTTATTGTTGTTTTGGCATAAACCAAAAATATAGAGCTCTATATCATTTACTTGTCTTACATTCACAGCATGCAAACTACATAAAGCTCAAAATGATTGAAGGATATTAGCACTCGTCTTAGCACGCCAAGACATTTTTAATTGTGCGTAGAATGAAACAAAGAGGGGAAAACAGAAAAAAAGCCCACAAATGCATGTAGGGAAAGTATGCAGGGACCAGTTGTAAGCCAAGGCTGACTGGGAGCAGAGTTTGGAATGCTTGCCTGGTGTTTCCAGTGTTCAGCCCCTGCTGTGTTACATGGCCTCAGCTCCTTTTGTACTGCATTAACCCGTTAAATCCCACCAAAGTGGCTATTCTTTGGAGGGCCATCTACCCCAGGGCTTATTGTGACTGGCCTTTGTTCAGAACAATAGATCTAAAAGGGTTAAGACACCAATAGCACTTCCCAACTTCCCCTTAGCCTTTTCTTACTTTTTGTGTTCTGGAGCGAATGGTCCTGGTTAGTGATCCCCCTGCTCTCGTTTACACACAGACTTGCAGCTCTTGCTGTTAAATCACAATCAATTTAGCTGATTTATTGCTGGTCAGATGTTTTATTTTAGGTTGGAAGGTCTCATGTACTCTATACTGAAACGAAGAAGAAGAAGAAGAAGAAGAATGATGATACTACTACTAATAATAATAATAATAATAATTCTTGTAGTAGTAGATGTCGATTTAGCGTCATCATTTTTTAATTATTACTATTCATTATAATTAGTAGCAGTAATCATAATAATAATAATAATAATAATAATAATAATAGTTAATGTATCATCATCATCATCATTCTTATTCTTATTACTTGTAGTAGTAGTAGTAGTATTAATAATAAGAAGACAAATAAAAAGCAGAAAATAATGATATGACAACTACCATTATTACAATTACTATTGTTAGTAGTAGCAGTATTAATAGTATCATCATCATCACCATCATTATTATTAATTTGGTATTATTAATTATTATTAGTAGTAGTATTGACATTGGTAGTGGCAGTATTATACACAGTCAAACATCCCATTATTACCCTTAATAGGTTCAGCACTGTAACCTTATCTTTTTGAGTCTCCAACTTATGTGATGTCGCTTCCCTTTCTCCATTTCTGATTGGTCCACAGCATCTTTGGCTCCGCCTCCTCATCACCTGCACCTGTTTCTCCTTCAAGTGCTCATTAAGAGACACTTTAATACTCTCCACTTTACAGCAGCATGCCTCGCTTTCATGGGCCAGGCCTTATCCCTTAGACCCAGTTTCTCCTCCTTGTTAGCATGTTTCTGAATTTGGCCTTGTCTGCCCATCAGTACTCACAATTACAGATCTGGTTGTGTTAACCCTGTCTGCCTGCCTTCTACATGTCCTCTAAGTGGATCCAGAAGAGAGGCCTCAATAAACTCCCTCAGCCTGACTCCTGCATATCTTGGCTTGATGCATATTAAATAGTAGAGTAGAGTTTACACCATGGAACTTCAGAAAAATAAAGTGTACAAAAGCAGCAAAGCATGTATTTGTATATGTAAATAAATGTTAGCCCAACTTGCTCCTGTTCTTTCAACAGAA
The DNA here is from genome assembly GCA_037974565.1 of Clupeocharax schoutedeni. Classification (NCBI taxonomy): domain Eukaryota; kingdom Metazoa; phylum Chordata; class Actinopteri; order Characiformes; family Alestidae; genus Clupeocharax; species Clupeocharax schoutedeni. The sequence continues at coordinate 19,899 of JBBPDH010053452.1, read as the reverse complement.
TGCAATCCTGCAGTCTAACTCTGCAGACTTCATATTAAGCATGAAATTATTATTTTTACATGTTAATGATTCTAATCTGCTGTTTTGCCTCAGCGATGAAGAAACAGAGCCTTGTCGCTGCATATGACCGAGCAAAGGGTTTCCCACGCTCCGTCAGTAACGTGGTTATGCCTTGCCCCTTTGGCCTACCCGGCCATCTGTCTCAGTCTTAGTGTCTGTCTGGAGGGGCAAGTGTCAGCTGCAGGGAGCGGGCCTGCATTCTTACAGTGAACCCACTGCACTGAAATGACAATTTGTGGAAAGTGCCGTGCTCTGGTTTATTCATAAGCAAGGACATGTAATTACACTACACTTCAGTAAAGCATTAAATATAAATACACTGAACCTACACTTTACATTAATGACACTGTGATGCTCGCAATGCAGGGCTATATTATTCAATCGTGCAATTCCATACAACATTATTATATTTAGAAAGGCGCCTATAAATAAAATTAATTATAATTATTATTATATCATTGTTCTACTTCAAAACATAGTTCTGCATTTCACTGGAGTCTGATCAAAACCAGCTCTCATACCAACATAATATGAAAGGTTTAATAACAATGATTCAAAATCACATTTAAATTTTTTGTAACCATTTTTCCTTGACCTGAAAAGTTTTGTTCTGATTTACATTTCTGTTTTGCAGAGGCTATACACAATATTCCTCTATATTATCCACTATTTATACTGTCCATATTATCTATATAACAAATATACTGTACATTGTTACAACCTTTGGATGAATGAACCCCCAAATCTTAGCTTTGTCATGTATTGGAGACTAGGTCTACAGATTTCATCCTTATTCAGGACGCCTTTGGCCTGATGTCCTACATCGTTTATATAAGGACACACCGTGTGTCTGGATGTCTTTCAGAAGTGTCAGTCAGTCAATCTGCAGCATCATCATGGCATGAAGTAAGCAAGCTCATATTAAGCATAACAAATGCTTTGGTGAATGAATAATTAAAATAATATGCAAAACAATGTCAAAAAGTCTCCAATAAACATTCTGTCTAAAAGACATTAAAGGTAATGCTGCGCTCTCCACATCACGAGGTCGCACTGTGTTAAATATATCTTTAAAGTATGCCTAAATTTTGACATTGTAGAGGAAACCTTTTCCAAAAAATTCAATTAAAAAGGAATAAACACCTTCATAAACTTAATAAAAACCCAAACGTTTCATCAGGCAAGGCAACTATGGGTATACATTTGTGTAAAAGATTTAAATAAGAAGACACAGCAAGGAGGCACAATGCAGCATCCCAATCACTTCACCTTCAAACTCTGAATAAAGGATTGCTGAACAGCAGACGCTTGCTTTTTAGAGGCAAAAATGCAAATCATGTTCAAAACTCAAACAATGGCCATGCATTTGTGTCACTTTAAAATCAGTTTTAAAGTTTTAAATAATAAATCTTGATCAACTTCCATTCAAGTATTCAAGGCTAGAAATGTTCTTTCCTTCTTCTAAAGTTGTCAGATACAAGGTTTAGTCACAACAGTAACTAATATATATGATGACTAAGGTAAACTCCATGGCCATGTCCCACCGCTTGCTGAAAACAATCCCTTACACTGTGCACTGCCCCCTCGGAGTGTGGGACACTGCCCGGCTGGGAGCATGAGAAAGAAGCCCCCTCAATAGCACGACCCTCATACTTGGCCAGTAACCATGGTAGCAGCTGCCCGCTCTCCCTGCCCTTCTTACCTCTGGACGGCCGCGGCTCGCTTGCTCACTGAAAAGGGGCCACGCCTCACTTTCTTCCTTCTGACCGAACTTGCCTTTCCTTCAAAGGGGCCGACGCAGGGGGTCACACAGTGGTCTAGACCTTCTCGGCCAGTCCACGGAGCTGAGCACCCTTGGGGTAACCCCTGCTCGCCGAGTCTCTGAGTGCAGCACCAGCACAGACTGCAGGGGGGAACATCAGAGACGAGGAATTGAGGGGGGAAAAACGCCCCGTCCGATTAGGCCATTGTGCCTGTTCACTTCATCGATCGGGTGAATATATCAAACCTTCTGTCGGTGTGTGTGTGAAATGGATAGCTTGGCAAGCATTTTTTTTAATCAAGCTTGGGGTTGTGGGCCAACTCTCTCTCTCTCTCTCTCTCTTACTTAACTGCCCCTCTCTCTTCTCTTCACCCTCTCCCTCTCTCTCTCCTCCTTCTCTCTCCCTTTCTCATCCTCACTACCTTCTACCCTCTGGTCACTGATGGGGCATCTGAAGAAGCCTGCAAGATTCTCTCAGATCTGACATATTTAATATCTTCAGCTCTAGTGTCTTCTCGTCTGGATTTCAGCTTTATTTTAGACGTATCTTCATCTCTAGCACGATCTCTCCTGGTCCTGCTGGATTTTTGGCACAAGCTGTAACATTTTCTCTGAGGAGGGAAATGATTGTGATTGTCTTCTGCTGGTAAACAAATTAACATGACTGGACGTATTTGTCGTGTTCTGTGATGAGCTTGTTTTGGTTCTTCGAGGTAACTGTAATTATGGGAAGGGCATTTTTGTTTACATTTTCCCATCACTTTATGCTCCCCTGAGGTGAGTCTTTGTTTTGTGTTTACCATTCTCTGTGTTCCTCACAATCTATGATATTTCCACCATGATTCACTATTTCAGTTTCTTTTATTGTAAAGATAATGCGTATGTATATGCCAAACACTGCCATTGTATATTAAGCATGATTTTAGTGCATGAAATAAATCTGTCCATCATTAAAGGCTCTGCTATCGTCCCACCGCCTTTTTCTTCTTTTGTTTTTATGTAACGCAAGAGGTGCTGGAAGAGAACTAATGATGTATGCAGGACCTTAAAACTGTCTTTCGTTTTAAAAGCTCTGTGAAAATACCCCTCATTGGCTGTGTGTGGCTTTTTTCCCCCCTCTACACTGTTGCCATGCAAAATTTAGCACAGTGACGGACAGAAAAAAGACCAGAATAACCATGCTGGAAAATCGCTGGACTAACTTGCTGCATGGTTTACAGACTCATCATAGCCAGAGACGAAAACGGGCTTATATTTTATATACTGTTGATATTTTATTTATTGTCTGATTAATAAAAGTTAACATACTTTCAAACATATTACTTTAGATTAATGCACAATTAGTATGTAAACTGACGGTGAATGAAAATGTATTTCTCTTGTAAATCTTTGCTAATCTTAACCTGTCAGTATGTGAGATTTTTACCAAATGTAACTACTGATTGTTTGAAATAAAAGCTATATATATTCTATTAAACCATGAAAATTATATTTCAATGTTTGTTTACTGAGTTTTTCCTGTTATTTAAAGCAGTAGCTTCTTAATCTGAAGTCTCGTGCCATTAAATTTTAGGCACAAGTAAATAAATGATATTGTACATAACCTGTTATATATTCTGTATGGTGTTGAATGGTCCATTAATCCACCCCATAGAAATAATTGCTAAACCTACTTCACTACTATAGGGCACCTTCAGTGCCCTTAACTGACCTTCTAGATTTATGTGGCTGGTGGGCATTTTTTTGGGGCTGTCTGATTGGTCGAGACGTCTGCAGAAAATGAAGCATCAGCGTGCACACACACACACACACACACACACGTTCTGCCAACAGCACGCAGGCAGTGACAAGAGCAGACAGACATGCAAGAGCAGTGTTTGTGCGTAGCCTGGATACAGCGACCAGTCACCATCTGTCTGACTACTTCCTATACATCATTCAAATACACAGAAAACACATTTTGTCAAAGGTTTGGGGCATGCCACAATTGTTCAATATTTCTATTCTGAGCCTCTGCGCTGTGTAAACAGCAAGGCCAGTGTGTTTGCCTCAGTGTGTGTGGTGTACGTCTTTTTCACAACATAATAATTATGATTGAATGAAAAAACGTCAGCGTAATTAAAATAAGAAGAGGCTGAAATCACTGCTTTACTAAAGTCACAGTCTATAAATATTAAATGTGTCTCAAGCTAAAGCCTCTTAAGGTGGGCTGAGTTCTGTTGTTTATGTATGTTTACGATTCTGCCACTTTTCAGTGCGGTTGCCCTACATTCTCATCTAAATATCTGAATAGTGTTCGTACTCATATACACAAACACGTGTAAACACAAATATATGGCACATGTATTTAGATTTATTTAGTGCATATATCTATGTTTATCTACCTATATATATATATATATATTTATAGAGAGAGGGGGGGGGTGAGAGAGAGAGAGAGAGAGAGAGAGAGAGAGATCGTGAGATCATACTACAGTATAAGAGCAAATTCATTCTGTTCTGCTATATTTATATTTATGTTTATGCCCTATTTCTAAATGTGCACAAACAGAAGTCTAATATTAGCATTTGAGGGCTATAATCATCGGTCATGATTTTACATTCTCGTCATTTTCTCATTATCCTTTCATCGACCAACAGTAGCGACGTGAAATGCCTCCTTACATTAACACATTTTCTTCTCACAACGCTACTATTTCAAAGACTCGAGATGTCCTCATGCCGGTGATGATGGATTATCAGGCATGCCGAAAGTGCAGCACAGACAACAATAAGGCGTCAGCATGCAGGCAGCAGACGATGTGACCCAGCTAATGACTCTGACCACACAGGCTTGAAATGCACTCTTGGACACAAATGCTGAACTTTTTTTTAGGCTAATCTGGAGTTACTGACTTGCTGACAGGCATCAGATAGGTCCTTAAGGCTCACCCGAACATGCGACTCACAGTAGAGCGTAAAAGCCAAGACCGGTTGTGATTTTTTTTTTTTTTTTGTGGCCCGACAGTGCAGTCCAACCTATGCATTATTTATAGGGCCATCAGCGGATTGGGCAGTGCTGCGTGGCCGCCAGACAGAGACTGGCCTGGAGAATGATAACGCAGCCTGTCTGCCTGCACTGCCACTGTCCTGCACAACAATAGATTGCCACTTGCTCTATAGCTCTCTCGCCCACACCTCTCTGTCTCTCTCTCTTCTTGTCTGTCTCCATATATAATCTCTGCACAAATGTTTCTTCTGATCTCCAGTTTGTGATAGGAAATCTTGTTAAATATAGTCAATATATCAGTGTATGACGTTATTATAAGATTGTTATAACAGTATTTAACCTTTTTTTTAATGTTTTTTAAAAATGTATTTTACATGTTTTAATGCCTTCTTTTGTAGTGAAGTGACCTAATTTCACTTTTTTAATTTCTAATTAAAAAAATAATACCTTTTTGCTTTTTTGCAGTGTAAGCACCATATGTATACGTTATATATGTTTGTGTGTGTGTGGTGCATTATTACTTTGCACAACGTCTTATATTAAATGTAAGAATGACAAAAAGGACATTCTTTCTTATCTATTCTAATTATTTATTATCTATTTCTTTAATTCTTTATTATCTATTTCTTTAATTCTTTGGAATAAATACACAATCTATTAAAGGTTGACAGTCTGAAGTATAATAATTACTGAAAATATGGATTAAGGAGAGCATTCCAGGGTTTATTTGGATAAAAATGTTTGTCCTCCATTATAATATATGAGGATTGTGAACCCCAAAATGCACTGGAGACACAGAAGCAAGAGTAATCGGTTTCTGGGTCAAAGTAAAAGGTGCCAGAGCTAAAACTGTTTTTTCTTTTATCCCTCGATCTCTTTCTCTCTGACTGCCCTTGATCTCTCTCTCACTCTTTTCTCATCTCTCTCTTTTTTAATCGTTTTCCTGTTTAACCCGTCCACATCCACGTCTTATTTTTATCTTTCTGGGTTTTTTCTTCTGAACCCCTTTCTCTCCTCTTTTCTATTTGATCACTCTCTCACTCTTTTCTCATCTCTCCTAAGTTGAATCTTTCTTTTTTGTCTTTTTCTTCTTTAACCCATCCCACTCTCCCTGTTTTTATCTTCTTAATCTCTCTCTTTTGATCTCTTTTTATAGTTGTTTTTTCTTTCCTCTTTCCTACGTTATCCCTCTTTTTCCATTTTTCTGACTACTCTTGATCACTCTTTCACTCGTTTCTTATCTCTCTTTTCTTTGTCTTTTCCCTATTTAACTCATCTACATTCTACATCTCAATCTCTTTTTATTTTTCTGTTTCCTTTTGCCTCGAAACCCCTTTCTCACCTCTTTTCTACTTCGTCCCTCTTTCTTCTTTTTTGTCTTTATCCTCTTTAACACACCCCTCTCTCTTTCTTTTCTCTTTAATCTCCATCTCCATCTCATCCCTCTTTTCTACTTTATCTCTCTTTATCCTTCTTTTTGGCTGCCTTTACTCATTCTCTCACTCTTTTCTCATCTCTCTCTTTAATTCACACCATTCTTTTTAAAAATATTTTTCCTCTTTAACACATCTCCCTCTCTTATCTTCTTAATCTCCACCTCTTTAAATATCTCTTTTTGTATTTCTCTCCTCTTTTCTACTTTATCGTTGCCTGTGATTATAATATACATGGTACATGAAGCCCAAAGCACACTGGAAACACAGAAGCAAGAGTCAGTTTCTGGGTCAAATGAAAAGGCACCAGAGCTAAAAACAGTTTTCATATAGTAATATAGTAACAGTTTTTTTTATCTAATAATAGAAATAATAAAATATGAAAGCGGGGACATACGGCTGATTGAGAAGTCTAATTGGGGGTGTAGTCTAATAGCCAAACTTTATGGTACAGAAGCGATAGAAAACAAACATTACCACATGACTGGCTATACAGCAGAGAGGATGCACCATGCTGCTCCTTAAACCAACAAACAAATCAACTGACGACTCCCTTCAGCTCGAATCCCACCAGACTCACAATGGGATGCTTCCACTGCGTTAACCGAGCTCACAAAACACCATTGTGTGTTTAACGATCCCAAAAGTGCTTAAATGCCCACCATTTGCATGACAAGATGCATCTTATTGTAAAGTGTGACACAAACAAGGCATGAAAGGAAGAAGGAGCACACACACACACACACACACACACACACACACACACATATATATATATATGTGTGTGTGTGTGTGTGTGTGTTTAACTATAATTCTATAATTTATTCCTGTCTTTACTTGTTGTTGATCTGTCTAGGTGCTGCTGTTGTGTTGTGTTGCTCCTATGTACGGTGGCCTGGTCCAGGAGGACAATATTTTGTCTCACTGTGTCCTTAATGTATATTGCTGGGATGACAATAAAACTCTACTTGACTTGACTATTTCACACACACACACACACACACACACACACACACACACACACACACACACAATGAAAACCATGATGAATTGTTTGAATTGTGTACATGATTTACCCTTTCATTAATATTATCTACACATCCTTATCTTTCCACTGAGACCCTACTGCCGATAACTGAATTGATGTAATACCGTTTATGACTATATTTTATTACGATATTAATATGAGGAGAGTTTAGACACTAGCCTGCTGCAGTTGAAAGCATGAGATGTCTGACGTCTTCAGGCATGAATTAGTGTTTAAAGTTCGATTCCAAAATTTACAGATTTTGGACAGAGACGAGGAGGGAAAAAACACAGCAAGTTCAGGAGAGCAAAAAAACAAACAAAAAAAAACGGTTCCGTTCGAGAGAAAGAAACCTCGTCCTCAAGAGGAGAAACGATTTTTTAAAAGAAAAAAAAATCTCATTTTCTTTTTAACCCCTTCCTCTCCTCTTTTCTACTTTATCCCTTTCTCTTTGACTGCCCTTTTATCATTTCACTTCTTGCATCTCCCTCTCTCTTTATTGTCTTTTTCCTATTTAACCCATCCGCATTGTTTATCTCAATCTCTTTTTACCTTTGTGATTTCTTTTTCTATTAACCCCTTCCTCTCCTTTTTTATTTTATCTATTTTCTCTCTCTGTCTGCATTCTCTCACTCTTTCCTCATCTCTCTCTCTTCTTATCTTTCTTTTTTGTCTTTCAGCGTTTTCTCCCTTTTATTGCTTTCAGACTCTTTTCAGGTTTTTCTTTTTTCTCCTCACCCCTTTTCTCAAATTTTCTCTTTTCTCTTTAACACATACCTGACACTCTCTTTAATCTTCTTTATCTCAATCTCTTTTTGTTGTTATGTTCTCCTTTTTTTCTACTTTATCCCTCTTTCTCACTCTTTTCTGATTTTTCTTACCCTTTTATCTTTTTTTTGTTGTCTTTATCCTCTCTCCCTTTTATCCTTATATTTAAAAGAAATCTTATTATCCTTGTTTTCTTTTTTCCTCATAACCCCCTTCTTCCTCTTTTCTACTTTATCCCTCTTTCTCTTACTGACCTTTATTGTTCTACTTCTTACTATTGCATAATTTCTCTTTAATTTTAATCTTTCTTTTTTATCTTTTTCCTCTTTAACACATCCCTCTCTCTCATCATCCTTACAACTCTATCTTATCCCAGTCTCTTTTTATCTTTGTTTTCTTTTCTCCTCTAAACCCGTTTCTTCTTTTCTATTTCATCCCATTTTCTCCTTTCTCTGGATGCCTTTTATTATTCTCTCACTCTTTTCTCATCACTTTCCTTCCTTCTTACCTTTTTTTTGTCCTTTTTCCTGTTTATCCCTACTCATACTTCTCTCATCTTCTTTATCTTCATCTCTTTTTATATTTCTTTTTCTGTTTTTCCAGTCAACCCCTTTCTCTCCTCTTTACTATTTTATCCTTCTTTCTCTCTGAAGGTTGTAATCTTTCTCTTTCTCTTTCCTTTTTTCTCTTTCTTTTCTCTCTCCATTTTTCTTCTGTATATCAATATTTTGTCTTTTTCACAATTTTTTCTCTTTCCTTTATGTCTCTCGCTTTCTGTCTCCTCCTACTCTTTCTGTTCCTTTTATGTCTATCACTCTCTCTCTTCTGTCACTACTTTCCTTCTCTTCTGTTTCCTCCTTTGTGTCTTTCTCGCTCATTGTCTTTTTCGCTCTTTTTCTTATGCCCGTTTCTTTTTTTCTGTCTCTTACTTTCTTTCTCTTTCTCATGATTATCACCCTCTACCTTCTTTCTTTCTGCTTCTTCTCTCTCTCTGCTTTCTTTTTTGTCTCTCTCTCTTTGTCTTTTCCACTCTTTCTCCCTCTCTCTTCCTGTCTTTCTTATTGCTCTCCCTTTCTTTTTCTTCTCTGTCTCATTCTTTGTCTCCCTTTGTCCTTTTCACTCTTCTATGATCTCTTTTCTTTATGCCTATTTTTATTTTTCTGTCAGCTCCTCTCCTCTCTTTCCTTTCACTTTCTCTCTGATGCTCTTCCTTTATGTCTCTTGCTCTGTCTTTCACTTTTTCTCTACATTTTCTTTCTTTTATGACTATTTCTCTTTTTCTGTCTCTCTCTCTCTCTCTGTTTCCTTTATGTCTATCACTCTGTCGCTCTCTTCCTTCTCTTCTCTCTCTCTCGTTCCCTTTCTCCCCCTCTCTCGTGGTCTTTGTGTGCGGTGCAAGAATGTGCTTGCTTTTCATTTCAGTGTCTGGCACTCCAGCCCTTGCAGGCAGTGTCTTAAGCCACAGCAGGGTCAAGCCAAACACACACACACACACACAGACACACACAGACACACACACACACACACACACACACACACACACACACACACAGACACACACACTAAGTGTATGTGTGAAGCTGTTCCTCCTTTGCCCCTGATTTCCATCTGAATTGTTAATAAAACAGCTCCCCTATGAGAGGGGATCCCTACGACAGGGGGAAAAATTAAAGTTAGGAATTATGCTTTTAAAATAGCCTCGTCCTTCTGTTACCTCACTGCTGCAAGTCCACAACAGTCTCTCACCGGCTTACGTCAATATTAATAGAGAACCTTTCCATAACCCAGCTGCCTGTGGATCTGCTTTCACAAACTTCACCTGGACTGCAAGAAAGAGTAAGAGGAGACAGAAAGAGAGAGAAATTCCTATAAAGGATGAAAACGAGAGAAGAGAGAGAAAACGAGATAGAAAAGAACAGACAAAGAAAAAAGAAAAAGAAAAGGAGAACAAAGAAAGTGGAGAGAAGGAAAGGAGTCCATGCTAGACATAAAGGAACAGGGAGAGAAAAAGAGAGCAAGAGGTAACAGAAAGAGAGAAATAATAGTTATAAAGGAAGGAAAACAAGAGAGGAAAGAGTGTAAGAGAAAAAAGGAGACAGAAAGGAACAGAAAAAGTGAGGATAAAAAGAAAAGGAGAGACAAGAAAGAGGAGAGAAGGAAGAGAGACCATGAAAGACATATAGGAAACTGAGGAAAAGTGAGTAAGAGAAGACAGAAAGAGAGAGAGACAGTTATAAAGTAAGGAAAACAAGAGAGGGGACAGAAAAATAGACAGAAAGGATCAGATAAAGAGAGAAAAAAAGAAAATGAGGGAAAAGAAAGAGGAGAGAAAGAAGCAAGACCATGATAGACATAAAAGAAACAGAGAGAGCAAAAGAGAACCAGAGGAGACAGAAAGAAAGATATATGCATAAAGTAAAGAGAAAAAGAGACAGAAAGAGATAAAGAAATTTTCCAGCATTTCTGCTGCATCTGTGGAGCAATCAATCACCACGATCACAACGGTTTCGCTGAGAACTGAAGACCTGTTTACTCAAAACATGCGCTTTATGGAAACCAATAAAAATTTATAATCGAATGCCCGTTTATTTTTATCAGGCGTTTTTAAGTCAACGTCAATGGCAACTCACTGAATTCTGCGAAAGCTGATTGACCCTAGGCTATCAGTCTACTGACCTAACCATCAGTCTACATATGCTTACCGGAAAGTTGTTTTTCTAGCCAGGCTAAATTAAAAACTGCGAGTATTTGTTGGCTATATTCTGTGAATAAACGCGCTAAACGACTCTTTTGTGTGAGAAAAAATGATTTTTTAAAATCTTTTTTTATCTTTCTCCTTATCCTCCTAAGCACTTCTCGCCTATTTTCTAATTTATCCCTCTCTCCCTGATCTTTTTCACTCTTTTTCTCCATTCTCATCTTTTTCTTACTAATTTTTCTTGTCTTTTTCATCTTTAACACAGCTCTCTCTTTTCTTAACCCCTTTTCTGTTTTGATTTCCTGTTAAGTCTTTCTCTCATTATTTTCTCTGATTCTCACTCTTTTCTCATTTCTCATTCCTTTTTGTTTCTGTTTGTCCTTTTCCTCAGTGACCGATCTCTCCATCGTCGTTATCTAGATCTTTTTTTTGTCTTTTTCCCTTTTCCTCTTAACCCTTTTTTTTCTCCTCCTTTCTACTTTATCCCTTTCTCTTTTTCACCGATTGTCCCTTATCATTCTCTTTTCCTATTTTTGTCTTTTTCCTCTTTAACCCACATCTCCCCTTTGTTTTCTTTATCTCAATCTCTTTCAATTTCTTTCTCTCTCTCCATCATTTTCTCTTTCTTTGCAATCTTTCTCTTTTTGTCTCTCTTTCTCACTTTTTTTCACTAAATGATTATTTGAGAGGGCAAAAAAAGAATAAATGGTCTAGTCTGTTTGTCAGTGAGATTGTGGAGCTCTTTTAGTATCAAGACTGTCAGTCATGGCCAAGGAAACAAGTCAGAAAATTACTGCCAAAAGAAAATACCATCTTGCCAGTTGTGCAGGAAAATGGACAGGTCAGAGGAAATGGAGAAATCTGTCTGGCTGATATTTGCTAATTACCTCTTGACTGAATGGGTCAGTGGGCTGATTTTGCTGTGGGCAAAAACACACGTGTCCAGTGACCCTGGCACACTTTCCCTTGGCCTTACTTTCCCCTTATTCTCCTGATTTAACCCCCCACCCGCCCCACCCCACCACCCAATCTCCATTAGCCACAGACAGAAGGGGCCTTCAGGCTTAGAGAACAATAAGAGCGACAGCGGGAACTTCCCTCTTTCTGATGATGTCGCAGATGCGTCCCATCCAATGAAAGGAGGACGAGGAAGAATCAGGATGTGGAGACAGAGACTGACTGGGGGAGGAGAAAAGCAGCAAAACAACCTGTGACTACTGACTCAATGGACAAAGCAGTTGTGAGTTTGAAAAGGGAACTCTTTGTAAACTTGAAATACTGAACCCTAGAATTAGTATCACCTCAGTAACCCTCTGAGGTGCCCCTCACTGCGTGCCTCTATTTACATTTGGTTATTTTATTTCTCACTTGTGTTAAGAACTGCTTAAAAGTGCAGATTCTAAACCTGCAGTCTGACCTACACATGTGCTTATAAGTTGAAGATGTTTTTATGATGTACATCCAACAAAAAGTCTGAACAGTCTTGTTTTAGGAAAAGAGAAGTTGACCTTCACAGTTCTGCTAATTTTTGTGTCCAAACAAACAGAAGAAAAGTCACAACTATAGGCCTGAACTTGTCAATATCAAAAGTCAATATCAAAATTGTAATTAAAGGGCCCATATCATGAAAAACTGAATTTTAAAGAGGCTGATGTAGTACGCAATCATTGTTTGTAAATACTATTCACTGTAAAAAAAAAAATTGAGTTCACTGTTTTTGTGATATCACACAAATGTGTGATAAACCATTTACATATATGCTATTTAACCTTCTGCCTATTCATTCTGAAGTTATAAGTGTAATAATATAGTTATATTAAGAGACTAGTTTCTAATATTGACCCCGAGGGATCGAGTTGAGCCTAAACTATTCAGTACTATTAGTACAGTACTATTCAGTACTATTAAAACTACTGGAAAAACTGAAGTGTGGGCCCTTGGTGTCATTTTTACCATTCACCGAAAGTGAGTAGTTAGTAAAACATGGGCTCTTCTGAGGCACTGCCATTACTTACAGCTCTCCATATTTGCTCATTTCCTTGTGCACTGACCACAAAAAAAACAAAAAAGTATGTAAAAAAAAAAAGGGGGAAAAGTTTCTGTTTTCATCCGCGCTGATGTAACCGTGTGTATTTCTGATTACGAAGGTGGTAAAGTCAAATATGAAATGAATTAAGTGGGAACAGAGCAGATCAGAAGCACATCTGTCCTCGTTCGGCTGAGCACCGGCCTTGAGCTGAGAGCGCTGGCTCGGCAGCGATGGCATGGCTGCCAGCTACACAAACACAGAAGAAGAGCATTACATCAGCGCTCTGTCATTTGGAGGATCTATTCAAGGATTACAGTAGGGCTTCAGCAGCGGTCTGGAGGAGACGTATTCCTGTGAAACTTTAGCTCTGTGTTTTCTCTTCCTCTTTTTTAACCCAGTATTGATGGCAGGAGCCAGCTTAAGACAGCGAGGTCGTCATTACGCGCAGCTCTTCTTACAGACCTTGCTGGCGCTTCGGGCCCTCGGGTGAACACTGACACGATACAGGCTCTTTAACCACATGATCAGATCACACGAGAGCTCTGCTCGAGCAGCAACACACACCTGCATAGATTCCATAACCGTTCCACATATGGGGATGAGGGGAAGCAGCTTTAAGAAGGCCAGCCATGTTAATATCTCCAGGGGTTGGAACTGCTGAAATATACTGACGTATAATATTTGTCTGTGTGTTATTCATTTATTTTTGTTCCAAGCTCTGGGCCTCTGCAAGCGAGCCCCCTCAAGCCCACCAGTCTCAATGAGCTTAAGCTAATATAAATAGGTAAAACCTTCAGAGCTAAAACTGGATCCCAGTGGCATACCCCTCCTCACTCGAGTGCAGTCCAGCCGTGTTAACATTTTCACCACACTACTGCCTGCTTTATTGTTTTAGATTTCATAAACAGCTACGAATCAAGTATTTTGCAAACAGCTAAAAGGCGATATAAGAAAAAGCAGCCAATTTATTCTGAAAAATGATTTAAAATATTATGACAAATAAGTGGCTGGTTAATAAGCGCTAAAATGTCTTTCTTGCAACTTATGTTTCTTGGAAAAGATGACTAAATCGTTTGGCTTTAGAAAAAAACCCCAAACAAATATTTTTTTTCCATTAAACTGGGTCAATAATATCATAATCCACACTTTTGGATTTAATAGCCTTCATGCAGAGTCAGACCAATCAATACTGGAGCGCACAACTCATTATTTTTTACACTATACTGTTGCCCATAGCTCAAATCTCACTGCGGAAAAGAGCAGGAGGCAATTTTCTCCAGCCTCCTCCCTCCTTATTGCTTTTAAAAGGTGGTCTGAAAAGCCACTTAAAACTGTGAACATGGCTTGCTGAGTTTCTATTTTTATAGTCTAACATTGTGTGTTTTAGTGCTTCTTTTTATGGCATTGTGTTGAATTTTAGGAGAGTATCCAATTCAGAGTATCCAAAGCAGATTTCCCACTTGAGGCACTAATAAAGGTTTATCTTATCTTATCTTATTAGGACAGTATCATTACAGTGCATTCTATGGTATTGATGCCTAATATAATACATGAAAAGTTGTTTCTATAAAGTTAATATTCGAATTGCAGCTTCAGTATATAACTGAGACATATATAATTGAGCTTTATAATGGCCTTACCTACAGCCCCACCAGATGCAATTATAAGCAGAACACAATCCATACACTCTTCACCAGCGCAAGAGTCCTGACAGCTGGTTCAACAACAGTGTCAGAATGAAACTGGACAGACGGCAGACTGTAATTCCCCATAATGGCACGGTTTCATCATCTCTATATACAGTCAACACTGAGAAAACAAGGTCGAGAAGAATAACTCAGTTTGTCTGCTGCGAAAAACAAAGTCCCTCAGCCTGAACGAACATAATAGGAGACCACGAAGCACGTTTCCTGTGGAAATCAATGAGACACCGTAGACACACTGACAGAGTGCTTGCTCTTGTCAAGTGATTTCCCCAAACAACTGACCAGTGAGGTTAGACAAACTTTCAAATTTCCATGCTTTTCTTTCAGCATGACACACAGACTGGAGCAGATAGACAGGGGAAGTTTGCAATGGCATGTTCTCATAGTATTACTCCCCCTAACATACCTCTTTTATCCTTCCTTTTTAAGGTTCTCACAGCTTTTGGGGATTAGAAATGGTAAAGCTTTTCCAACACATATGTCATAAGTGGTCTGTGGAGGTGACTTGTGATGGACAAGAGCATTGGTTGCATGGCTTTGGGTCTACACATTAATAGGTTTAAACAAATATAATCATTACAAGAATTTGAATGACATGCATTTAATCTGAGCAAATCCCAAGTGAAGTCCACTTAACTTTTCCTGATCCACACTTGACCTCACACTCACATGCACTGGATGCGAGGCTAAACGCTCCAGAGCAGACAAGGCCCTTTCGCTCCCCGCACTGCTCCCAAGCTTCGGGTGCAATCGAGAGAAAGTCTTTCTCATTTTTACAACTGGAAAAGTTTCAGGAATGTTTATGGTCACCTTAATCCACGCACACTCTTTTAACTGATCAGAAAAACAAGAAGCCACTATTGGTAAACAGCAATGAAGGTTCAAGCACAGTTTGTCTTCGGTTTGTTGTAAAAACGTCACTATTAATGTTTAATAGAATGCTTTGCTTTGAATTGTGTGCTGAAACCATTGCTCAATTCAAAGTAAAACTTCATTTTTTGTTTCTAACGTCCAGTCTTTCAAATATTTGGTGGGACAAATATGTAATACACATCACAATAGAGATGTAGGCAGTTTTTCTCATAAGACAATGTATAACGGTGCATATATACATAATGGGTTAATAGTTGGCATAATAATTTTACCGAAAAATTCTTTAACAACTTGAATTCAAAAAGGAATTTTCTGTAAAAGACGAATCAAATAAAAGCACACATATACACATAAATGATCAACAAAAAGGTCATGCAGTGATTTTGGACTTTAGTGTTACTAGCAATAACAGCTTCATAAGAATAGCACTGATAAAAAGTTTCAAAAACGATTGCTGTCTTCAAGCAAGAACACTACTACTTAGAGTTCGACTGCACTTTTTTTTTTCTTCTCTACTCAGAAAACTTTCCTGCAACCTCTTGATAATCTGATGCCCTTTCACTGGAAATCAAACACCCTTTCCAGTTAAAAAAAATTACCGGAACGAAGCCCCGTTTCCAGCCGAAAGACATAATAAAAAGCCGACACACTAGGCCATGAACCTCAACTTGTCTGGAGCCGTAGCACAAAGCTGTCTTTTTACCCCGGCTCATGGTTCTGTTCAGCAGATAAGGCACGAGAGAGTCTGTTTACAGAGCGAAGAAAGACAGCCCAGGCATTAATCAAATAACGTCCGCTGCAAACTCAAAGAAGTGAGGAAAGAAGGTTCATGGAGCATCTGCTGGTCTCGCATGCATTTCTGCATGCGCGCACTGGCCTTTTGTCTCGCCTTTTATTGGAGACGAGCGGCCGAGGGGGAACAGAGAGGAGGCTCCCACTTACCTTGGCTGAAAAACTGCAGAACTCTTCACTTCTCGCTCATCTGTAATCTCTCCTGGTCAGAGTTTCTCAAACAACTGCTCTGTGGACTGTGAAGAAAGTTCAGAATTGAGACAGACCACCCCCCCCCCCACTACCACACCACCCTTTTGGTTTTTTTTTCCTCAAAAAAACTTGCGCACACCATCGCCGCTGTCTTCCTCCTCATCCACGAGGGGGGATCGCTTTAAGCGCCCGTCAGGCACAACACCGGCTTCAGCACTGTGCAGCTGTACTGCTTCCCCGTCCTCTTCTCCAATGCGATTCCTTACGCCACTACCACATGATGTGGGGAAGAAGAAAAAAAAAAAGAAAAGGAAGAAAAAAGAAAAAAAACACAAGCCGGCAGGGAGGGAAGAGAGACAGAGAGAGAGAGAGAGAGAGAGAGAGAGAGAGAGAGCGAGAGAAGAAATAGATCTAGATAGAGCGAAGGCTGTAAAATTGTGGCTGAAGGGCTGTCCACCTGAGTTTCAGGTTTTGGCGTCTCAGCGCTCCGCAGTTCCCTTGTCATGGTTAATGGAGGCAGCACAGCAGAGAGAGAGAAAGAGAGACGGGGGGGTGAGGCGTAAGGAAAAGTGCGCATAATCCTTGCCCTGCAGAAACTTCCTCCCACTCCAATAAGAGCTGCTGCCCCTCGTCCAAGTGCTGGAATGCAAAGGCCAGGCTTTCAGAGGCCCAGCCAGACAAGCCGCTGTCAATTCAGGGTTTGAAGCAGCAAGAGGCACAGCCTGCATGTCACTGACCATCTATCAGTATCTCAGTTTAAGACCACCCATAACATACAAAAAATATTTTTCACAAAGAGTGTTGCTCGAAGGGGTTCTGGAGAGCGATCTCAGTCAAGAAGCCCTTTGGGTTCCCTGAGAAAGCATTCTCTATGTTTCTTTAACTAACCAGTTTTGTAAATTAGGTTCACTAAAATAAAGAACATATAAAGTGTAGAGAACCTCTACAGAACATAAAGGTTCGGACATTACTTTAAAGAAGCTACAGAAGAATGATCTTTTCCAAACATGATTT
Organism: Clupeocharax schoutedeni; assembly: GCA_037974565.1. Taxonomy (NCBI): domain Eukaryota; kingdom Metazoa; phylum Chordata; class Actinopteri; order Characiformes; family Alestidae; genus Clupeocharax; species Clupeocharax schoutedeni. Next base: position 2,556 of record JBBPDH010053452.1, on the reverse strand, counting down.
TTATTCACTAAAATAACTCCTACAAATCAAAGTTTAAGATTTCTAAACGGTTTTGTCTTGGACATATGGAACCCCCTTTTTAAACACAGCTCTTCTTCAATGGTATCACTCCAAAGAACATCTTCTGGCATCTGTATTAATAACGGTATACTACGACTGCTTTTGAGGAATGGCTTTTCATTGTTTTGCTCTACACTCCTATGAAAAATGATTATCTAAGCAACTTCATAGAAGAATCACTTTTGGTTCCATGAGGAAATATGTTTTAAAAAGCAATTTGTGAGAATCTTTGAAAGGTTTTAAGAATCTTCACATTAAAATTATTCAAAATATGTGGAACATTGTAATTCTTTAGGGAACTAAAAGTGGTTCTACTATGACACTTTTTTGGCACCTTCATTTTTAAGAATGGAGTCAAAGCTGCATCTTTATAGTAGGAATCTCAGGCTGAGCATCTTCTACACTGCATATTCAACAATGGCCCTGCACAGTGTAGAACTGAATAAGTACCTGCTGTCTGTTCTAATTCCCAAAACAATTTCATTCAAAGCTCAAAGCAACATGTTCAAAAATGGACAGTGTAATTTTATACATCGCTATGGATACCCAGTAGCCCACCCGCCATTAACTGGATACAATCCTCAGTGTGCATGAGATCCAGTTGACAGCTGTCGCATTTGTTGGTGATGTTTTTCTTTTTTTTTACGTTTTTGTTTTTTGGAGAAGTTCGAATTACATCACACAGCTTGGTGCCAGACCTAAGTGACTGTTGTGGATGTCAGAAGAGATGAGGATCACTTTCTGCGGGCTAAACGTAGCGGGGAACACAAGTTATGGCTCCTCCGGGCGAGTTGCGAACTTTCAGACTTTTCAGAAATGACTTTCACATGTACTGAATGGACAGTTTATCCATAAACACAACTGTAGTGGAAACTTTAAGCTCATATGATCAAGACACGCTTCCTCTGCTTATTAGCAGGCTGTCTTAAGGCAATCACAAGACTAGAACACTCTCAAGAGGAAAGTTCAGCGAGACGACCAGCTGCGAAAGCAGATTTTTTTTTGGGGGGGGGGGGGGGGGGTTGGGGGTGTCGGTTTTGGGCATTGGTGTTGCCAAGGTGCCCAGCTGAACTAGAACAAAATGTTTTCATTTCGTTCTATTTTAGTGGTCATTGAAGAAATTGATGGTGCAAATCTCAGCTAAAGCACGTTTTCAATCAGTGTGCGGGGAAGCCATTTTGTGCGGCAGTTGGTGCAGGTTGAAATCTGAGCGCAGGACCACACACACCCTTTTTGGTATACTGCTGCAATGCTCTTGTACTTCTAGCAGCATCGAGCTTGTCTTCGCCATGGCCCGTTCCAGAATTATTCAGGAGACTAATCAGACCCCAGGGAGGGGGGCCGCATTGCTTGGGGCCCAGAATAGGCTCCATTAGATCTCCATTTGGACCATAGCCAACCCTGCACAGATGATTAGTGCCTGTGGGACAACTTCTTGCTCCACCCATTGAGGCCCTCACGAAAAACTGACATTTTTCAGAGCATAGGCCGAGCAAACAGCACGGTATAGTTTACATGGTGGTGCGTGGACTAATGAAGGTGCACGAGAAGGATTGTTTTCATAATGGTTACTCGCTTGAGGTCATTAAGCGAGATCATTCATTTGTCATCTCAGGTCTTCTTGTTCCTCTCTGGAATGAATCTGCGTGAATGAACTGAATGAACTGTTATGAAAGCCACAGGCATACGGATCTGACAGAAAACGATCAGCGATCAGGCTCAAAACATTCACACACAAAGTTTTCATTGTGTTATCGGCAACAGAGGCGGCTTTGGAGAGGAGAAAGGACAACCGAGCAGAGAGCAGAGAGACAGCCAGCCTGTGAAAGACACAGCACCAGTAATGAATATGCTTTTTGTCTTTGCGAATCTATAAGATACACAATACAAACCCAATATAACAGAAAGAGACGCATTTCTCTGTCCTGTAAAATAAAGGTTTCTTCCAAAGGCTAACCTTCATCCCGTGTTAATGGCATGATTGCAGTGGGAATGTATGTCAGGTGCAGCATAAACACCCCACATAGCCTCCTAAGGCAGCTCAGCCGCAGTGCAGTGAGAAAACATTGCATAAGGTGTTTTTCAGACGACAGTGTCTGCTGCCCGCGAGCTCACTGCTAAATCAACACATCACCCGCGAAAGTACTGATATCGATGACAAAGTGTCAGAGTTACTTTCAGTCAAAACGTGCCTCTGCTCCCACAAGCATAAACTCTTATGTCTTACTTGGATGGTGGATTTTTTCCAGCACAGCAATACATATATACCAATCAATCAATTAATCAATCTGTCTATCTGTCTATCTACCTTAGACACATAGTCTGTCTGTCTTTCTATCTAAATGTACAGTTGCAAGAAAAAGTATGTGAACCCTTTGGAATTATACAGATTTCTGCACAGATAGGTCATAAAATGTGCTCTGATCTTCATCTAAGTCACAACAATAGACAATCACAGTCTGCTTAAACTAACACCACACAAATAATGATATGTTT
>JBBPDH010053065.1:0-22031 GCA_037974565.1 Clupeocharax schoutedeni | reverse complement strand
TGAGAAGCCATGCGAGGCTATTACATCACCAAGAGAGCCAGTATAAAGAGAAAAGAGGAGGGGTCCTAAAACCGAACTCTGTGGGACACCAGTGGATAATATACGTGGAGCAGACTGGGTGCCTTGCCATACTGTCATGCCAGCTGTGAAATGACCAGGGATGACTGTCTGTGAACCTTTTTTCTCAAAAAGTGTGATTTATTTTACTGCAGAGCGTTAAAGTTATTTTAGGTTGTCAATCTGGTACAGAAAGACAATGTAAAAAAAAATGCTTGGGCTCCCAAGTGGCATAACTTTGAATGCCACATACCCTGGTCCTGGTGTCCACAATTGGCTTTGTTCTTTCTGGGTTGGGAGGATAGCCCTCCCACTCCTCTCATTGCTTAATGCAGTGATTGTCAGCATCGTATCTTTCCTGACGTAACAGAACTGGTCATTTTTTCTATTTCTTCTCGTCATTTTAGTCTTTTCTCCATTTATTTTGCCTGTTATATTACATTGTATGTATGACTCTTACAGTCACAGACGGAAATTCAAGCTAGGGTTATAAGTTACAGTTTTTAAACTAGCACCCACTTCTAATGGTGTGGCATTATTAATATTTCAGTCATGAGACTAGACATACAGATTTTTCATATACTCATATTTGCTAGCATAATAATTTGATTAAAGGAAAACACCATACATTGAAATTCATGACTTTATAAGAGAAAATAAAACATTCCTAACTTCTGTTATATTACTGTGTGGTTCATAAAACTGTTCTAACAATTAAAACAATAGTTTTACCTTAAGTGTTATTTACAGTAAGTAATTTATATCTTTCTTAGAAAAATACAGTTAGAAAGATGAAAGTGTGGTTCTTGGCTCCTCAAATGAAATTGTTAAATTTCATGAATTACTGATGGAATTAAACAAACCCATTGTCACGGTCTGGCCAGCAGCCATGGTTATGCCGCTGCTTTTATGTTTCATTCTGTTTCGGTTGTTTTTTCAGGTCTTTTATTTTGATGGACTTATGGAAATAAACTTATGGAAATCAACAATGTGGAGTACACCAATAACCTGACAACCAAACTTGTGTTTTGCAATGGCAACTAAATGCATAACATCATGTGCAATCTTTATATGTTATGTTCATTAATTGTGAATAATTGTAATCTTAGCATTTTGGTTGCGCTTGCTGTCCAGATAGAGTGTTATGAATACATTTTGCACAGTACTGTAACCTAACATACAGGAGATTATCAACTGGTCTATTCATCAAGAAATCCAATATATAAAGCAATGGTATTTTAGATGGCATGAAAAATAATACAAAAAAAGGATTGTTTTAGAGCCTTTTCTTAGAACAGTGATGAAACACACTTGTGTATGTCTGAGAATTGGGCATAGACAGATTAATACTCACAAAGACTCAAAAAATGGCTGCAAAAGAGTGCACTTAAGTGTCTAAGCCTCAAATTGTACCGCCTAGGATTTAGGTCATTCTTGGTCAGTTTTCTTTCTGTATCTTTCTTTTACACACTTTCTGGCCTCTGAATCTATTGATTTTAAGCAGCTATGTTGATAAAGCTAAGAAGTATTAAATAAGGCCCATTGGGTCTGCAGCTCACCACTTTTGTAGCACTCTCATGCCAATGAGCTCTCAGTGGAGTTTAGCTTCAGCTAGAATTCAGCCTCTACTCTGTGTATGATTGACATCAAGGTTGTGATAACTTGGATATGATCTCTAAGTCTTTTTGCTTCAAAAAGATCTTTTGACAGCACAGGGCATGAGCCATCCTTCATGAATGCTCTTTTTTATCTTCTTTAGACAAAAACATGTTTGAAAGATGCATGGACTCAGACAAGGCATGAAACTCTACAAACTCTGGATTCAAGATTGTGGATGTGTGGGGATATCTGTCTGTTGATGTAGATTTATGCTTTCAAGTGATTATTCCTCTTAATCTTACTCCGTTAGAAACGTATCATAGCAAATGCATTAATGTGTCTTGACTTGAAAGAGAGAACACAGGAGTTTATAAAGTTGCATACTTCTTTTTTTTATTGAAAAATCAAATTGTGATTTTTAGTTGTGAGGGTTAGTGTCTGGGCTAGACCAAAAGCTAGACTGAGGTCCAGCTGGGCTTTGTGTCTAGACAGCTATGTCCCTGTTTCAGTCAGAAGGATCCTTCAAATACAGCCAAGAAATTTAGTCTACAATCTGGGGATTTTGAGGATGCTACCAGGACCACAGGCTTCACAGATTTTTGTCACTCATAATCCATCTGGTTCCAAGAAAGTTTAGTAAAAGTGCCAGAGAATGAAAAGAAGTATTACAAAGATGCAGTTCATTTGTTTTTTTCTGGGTGTAAAATGAACTAGCTTTTAGTGCAAGACAGCATTAAACTTTTTTCTTTTGACTGCAATTCCTGTAATCACTTTACATCATTGACACCATTTAGCTTACCAACTTAATAGCATTTACATTAGTAATATTTTTTCCATATCAAAATTGCCTAGGTAGATCAATCAGTTTTGAATACAAATGAGAAGCCATCATAAAACAGTGCTACCAAAGACCCACCATTTAAGGTTACAGACTTTTAGAAAATGGCTAATTTGAGGTAGACTTTTGCTGCTGTCCTATTGAGAGCATGCTCAACAACAGCATCTCTGTTTGGTATGGAAATTGTCAGTTACACTCCAGTGTGTGGTGAAAACTTCCTAGTGGATCAACAGCACTCAACTGCCCACCATGGAGAATACTAACCTTAAACACTGCCTGGGCAGAGCAAAAATCATGCATCAAGGATACACTCCCCTTAATCATAGAATGTTTCCTTTTTTGCCATGCAACAGGCCTTAAAGGAGCCTTCAACAGGCTCAGGTTTCTCAGCTTCTTCTCTGAGACTGTAACCTTGCTGACCTCTACCCCACAGTTCCAGCCATTATTGCACTCATTACTGCACACTCTCAGCGCTTTCATTTTTGCACAGCTCATACTTGTACTGGCCAGAACCCTTATGTTCTACAGATTGCCCTTATTTTAACTGTAGATACAACCTTTTGTGCATTTTGTCTACACAGCATCCTTATAAATACACTCTCCTGTCCACTTCATTTCTATATATTAAGTATTTAATGTAGTATACGTTTAACTATCTGTATATATTACTTTATATTGACAATAACATTGTGCAAACTGTAAGACATACTGTAGCATCACTTAAGCATATTTAATAAGCATACTTTTTAGATTCTAAAAATTGGCTTTGTATCTTTAATCTGCACAAAGATAGTAACACTCTAATCAAATCAAATCCAATGTAATATACAATAACACACTTTTTATAACTTCTATGTCAATGTCATCTCCATTTTGTCCCTATTAGATCCTTACCTGTTTTTGCTTCATTTCTACCTTAAGTGTCTAGCTCTGCTACCATGTTCCCACAAAATCTAATGAGGCACGTTGTATATTTTTATGACTTCTCTCTGCTGTGTGGGTGACATTTCACACTCACACACAGGTCCTCACTAAATGTGGCAGGATTTGTCACGGCTGATTTGCTGATTGTCACTGATGTTCCTGCGCGCCGAGCTGTGATATCTCCGTCTGACACCTGCTCAACTCAGATAAAGTGAACGTGATTCAAGGAGCCCAGGGAATCCTGAGAGGAGTACAGTGGTGTCAACATGCTGCTGTTAAATATATACCCTGTCTGAGCAGCAGAGGCATCACCATGCTGCAACACATCAGTTTTACTTCAAAGCTACAACAACACTCAATCCACTGTGTAAGGACACACACTGGTAGAGACAGATTGACTTAGCCTGGCCAGGCAAATTCCTGTACAAAATGTAAACAATTCCAGACAGTCTCATATTTTTAACATTCTGGATTTAAGGAGATATATCTATACATCCAGGAACACAGTGCCAGGGGAGCAGTGTGTGGGGACGGTACCTTGCTTAGGGTACCTCAGATGTGCTTAGTAGTCTTGGGAATTGAACCCACAACTTCCTGGCTGCAGGTTGAACACCCTAATCGCTAGGTTAACCACTACGCTAACCATTATGCTAACCACTAGGCTACCAGCATTATTCTAAAACCCATTCTCTTTTTTACTCCTCAAGCTATAGTTAAATTCTTTAATTGAAGCCTATTTTTGTATACTCATTACACAGCCTCAAAAACTTTAATTCACACCTGTCACTTTCATTAATAACAAGAAGGCCTCACAGACAATTATCGAGTCTTGCATCTGTGTTCAATTCACAACTCTGTGAGTGGCTAAAGCTAAACTGGGTACTGATGGGAATCTATTCTTATTGCACTGAAAAGACAAAAGCTTGCCCTGAAAATAGATACATAATCTTTAATTATTATCTGATCCTAGGTCTGAAAATCCACAAATATTTAACCTGAACAAAGAAAGCTGTAGGTCAGTAAAGCCTCACTTTTTTGGAAATACTTTACTATACTGGTTCACAAATAAGTGTACTGTTTATTATATAGATTTTACATACTTCAATATATTTACAGCTGCAGTGAATAATACATAATGTACTGAAAATAATTTTATTTGGAATAATATATGCATCAGGATATATATTTACATTAATAAAAAATTATATTAATAATCACTAATAACGACAATAGTTAAGAACTGATATATTGGTGACTCATGCTGTTAAATGATGCATTAATTCTTATCTATATTGTAAAATGTATATTTGGAGAAGGTGTACCTTCACATAATGAAAGGTTCTTAGCCAATACAGTAGTCGGCTGGAAAATCAGCAGCCTGTTTGTATTAATATAGGTTTCTAATAGGTGTGTAAGATCATACACATAACCTCACAAACATTGGCAGTAGAATGGGCTGAACTGAAGACCTCAGTGACTTTAAATGAGGCACAGTCATAGAATGTCACCACAAGTGAAATTTTGCTAGAGCTGCCCTAGTCGGCTGCGAATGCCATTACTATTAAATGAAGTCATGGGCAACAATAGCTCCGACATAAAATGGTAGACCACATAAAATCACAAAGAGCAGAAGGCCAAATGCTGAAGCACATCAGCACAAGATCTGTTTGCCAAGGGCTCCATGAAATGGGTTCAGAACAGCTTCAGAAAAGCCTAAGATCACTATGCACAATACAAAGAGTCCACTAAAGTGGATTCCTAAGTTCCTAAGAAACGCTACTTGCACAAGTGCCAACAGTGAGGTTTGCTGGATCATATATAATGATATAATGAAGTTTCACTTAAACCTAAAGAAGGATTAGGTTCATTCAAATATATTTTAGACAATACTATTCTAACAAATTGTGTCAACGTTTTGGGGAAGGCCCTTTAATCTTCCAATATTACTGTGCCTGTGCTCAAAACAAAGCCCATAAAACATACTTTTTATGGTGTAAGAAACCTCAGGGCACAAATTACAACATACATACTCATCTTGTGAAACAGCTAATTAAAAGCCTTAATAAAAGAGTAGATGAAAATTTGTAGAGAGAAAAATCTTGCGACCATTCAAATAGTTCCCTCTAGTGGCAATTGTTTGCAAGTACACAGAGTGAGTCATGGGAAAGGAACACATGAATGAATACACAGTAAAAAAATAAATATTTTAATATTTACATGCAGACTTAAAAAATGTTTTTATGTTATGTACATAAAAACAGGTTTCTTAGGAAACCCTTCATACCCTCTACAAGCAAAAAGTTTCTGAAAATGTAAGAGCTGAAACTGCTTATACTACCATTTCAAGATTAAGATCTTAATAAACCAGCGTTCCTCCTAGGGGGATACCTATTCAGATTTGTAGAGTTTATTTTTCTTTTAGCTTCCTTGGAAGGAACAATATGGTTAACATCCCAAAGAATGTAGCTTCTTCCCTTATTTCTTCTATATTCTGTATCTCTATATTCTTTAAAAGGTGTACTGCCCTCTTGTAGACATATTTGGAACCCTCAAATGTTTTAATACAAATGTTGTTTTATGTCTACCAGTTAGCGATTGACCTTTCACCTAGCAATTGAGAAAGAATTGATTAAATTCAGAGCCTGGTGGAGTCTGTTGCATGGATGATCTTCTATACTAAGTGGTTTTACAACATAGCAGACTGACTACACATTTCAGCACGGCATCGGCCTTGAGGGTCTTCAAAGCTCTCAAACTCCTGAAAGGGTGTCCGGCTGCTATAAATGTCTCACTGCAAATGAGACATATAACAAAAAGGCTGTATGAGAAATAACACAGACAAAATACAAAAATAATACTACTTTATATGATTATAATGAGTTATTCCTTTAAAAAGGTGAGCATACTGTGTGTTTAAATCAGCCTAATACAATTACCTCAATTTTACTGAAGAGGAAACGTTCCGGATTTATTCTGCCAGAATTCTGTTTTAGCTCAGTAAAGCACTGAATAACCTTGTTCGATATGAAATACTTCTTAATAAAGCTGTTTTCTCTGAAGAATAGAATAGCTGACAGTTGCTTCGCACTAGAATTAGAGAATGTTTAGGCAGAGTTTGTCATCAGAAATGCATAATAGTATTAGGTAAATATGAGCATAAAAAGTGAACCAATATGCTAACCTGATGTCGGGGTAATTTTCAATAAGTGCTGGTAAGAGCTTAATTATGTCTTCCTCTTTCTCCTGCTCAATGATTTCACTGAGCTGACCTCCTAGTGGGTGAAGCCAATCGAAGGTTGATCTCTGAGCCAAAAAAAAAAAGACTTTTGGATCATTTATACTTATAGACAGAAAATCTTCCATCTGGACAATTTACTGCATCTTACCATTTCACAGAAGAGACTTCTGAGTTCATCCCACTGGTCTCTAATCTTAGCAGCAGCAATATCATTTTTCTTGCCTTTGCATGAGTACTTTTTCTTCAGAAGTTGGGATATGTACTTTTTCGCAACATGGTAATGCATGTTGTTGGTGAAGCACTGTAAGTCATGGATAAATTCATAAGACATTTCTTTTCCCTAACAATATATATACAGCTCCAGGAAAAAAACATCTGCAATTCCTTTTTTATTCAATCTTATTTAATGAGGAAAAGTATAAAAAAAAAAACACTGCTGTTATCAATACTCTCCTCTTGCAATGTAACACTGTGACTAGTTGTAAGGCAAAACACCACTAGAAGTATGTCAAATGTAATTATTTCCATGTGTTTAAGAGTAAGCAAGTTCTGTTTTCTTTGAATTATGCACCTTTTCTCTTATTTTGATGTTTTGTCATTTCCTTTAAAATGATTCTTTAAAGAGCTATATTTTTATCAGGAAATTAGGAGAAATATTGTCAAAATATTTTAGAAACTCTAAAAACTAAGGCAAAGCTGTTCAGTTTAGTATTTGCATCTATAAAAAATAAAACCTGAGAAACTTTTTTGCAGTGGTCTCTTATTTCTTTCGGGAGCTGTATGTATCTGTAATCAAACTGAGTGAATTGATCTCACTTCTACATATGGAGGTCTCATGGATTTGCTGTATCCAGAGTAGGTCTCTATTCTGTTGATAATTTCTTTGAAATCGTCATCTGTCTTGAGCCACATCTTGGTCATTAAACTCCCCAAAAAGGGCTGGAAAAAAATATTTATGATAGTTATTTTTAAGTTTAAATATGCATTATAATGAAAGAAAAAGTGAATTAAACTACAATTAGGTGGTATACAATGTTCATACAACAGAAAATTGTTTCAACAGCCATTGCAGCCCACCTCAATCTCAACATTAAATTGTAGGAGCAGAGCTTCTCCCAGTCGGCGAACCAGCCCATCTACTTCCCTTCCAAGCTGTGCCACTTCACCTGGGCAAGTGTCACTATAGTTCTCCATTCCTTCTCTGGAACAGATATACACCAGGCAAAAGTTAACTGTACCACTACCATCATAATCCCAAAACTTTAGATCTGGGAACTGATCTCTTTGTAAAACTTCGCTAATGCGTCTGTGGACTGCCTGAAAAAGTTGATGTGCAGTGGTTCCATGCAATTTAAGTAGCTTTTAAAATACAGAACTGAGTAATTTGAGCTCAGTTAATTCAATTAAATCACAAATGATTTGAGTAATTTCTAAGGAACTGGACTAATAATTTGCTCAAAGTTGTTCTGGTCAGCTGACTACTAATGAATGTAGGCCCAGAGTAAAAACAACATGAAGAGAATGAGTAAAATAAAAAAAAACAACAAGCAACTAGGGGATGCCAGGAGGAAGGGTAAGTTACATGACAAACATGCATTGATCAAACCAGTAAAATGACATCACTGTCTCTCTGGGATTTGTTAAATAATACAGTAAACAGAGTAATTTTGAGTGAACACCTTAAAAAGGATTGGTTTATTTTTTACATTGTTCAGCCTAAAGAAAAACAGCAGCTGAACTGTTTTATCATAACAGCTAAATACATAGTTTATGTATTATTTAGATCTATTCAACCCCCAAAAACAGATCTTCTGCATACATACATAAAGCAAATTTCATGCAAGCATAGTGAAGACATATACTGAAGACTCACCTGAGTAAGATGAAGCTGTTTATGTACGCAACATGATATTTAGCCCATAGACAACAGTCTAGTATATCTGAACCCAACAAGGATGAATTTTCATTTGAGAATTCTTCCTCAAATCTGGTGGTGAATATAAAAACAATAAAAGCTAATGCATACGTTTGATTTAAATAACTAAATAAAAAGTGTTTTAACTCAGAACAAAATTGATCTTTTACTTTTTGGGAAAATCCTTGAGTGCTTTCAGGCACTGGCATAGAACCTCCTTCTTCAGATTTCCATCAATCTTCCCAGTGTTCTCAACATATGCTGCAATCATCTGAAAAAGGAACATTTCAGCATTGGTCTCATGTTTTATTAATAACACTGTCAGTGTTATTGTGTGATTGTCAGAAAAAAAGGTCACACTAAATGGCCAAGAGTATGGATTGCAGACCATCACATCTCATTATTGGACATTCGAAATTCAAGTGAATGGAGGACAGTTTTGGCTATAACTGCCATCATCCTTCTAAGGAGGATTCTAAAGTATGTCTGTGGAAATTTTTTGGCCCATTTAGTCTTTGTGAAGTCAGGAACCGATATTGAAAAAGAGCTCAACCTAAAGGTATGGTTAGGGTCAAGGCACCATACAGGCCACTGGGGTTATCCTATAATAAGCTTTGCTTCCTGCTGGAACAGTAAAGGGCCTTCTCCAGACTGTTACCACAAAGTTTAAAGCATATTGTTGAGTTAAATATCTATATTCCGTAGAAACAAAGATTATAAATATCTTTGTTTTCTAACAAATCTGACTACCAGCAAAAGCACGATTCACCACTCTGGAGAATACATTTCCACATCTCCAGAGATGGTGCACTTTACACTACCTCAGTCAATGTTTGGCATTGCTCGTTGTGATCTGCTCAATCATGCTAAATTCTTGTGTTTTTCTCAGGTATGGTTGTGAATTCTGCATTGAGTATTACAATATAGCCCTAACTACAGTCTTAACTCCTGATCTACGGTTTTGTGACTAAACTGTCATTGCTCATATTTAACCATAATAGCACTTACAATTGCTGGGACAGATCTAACAGGAAATTGGGATCTTCAGTACGACTTTGCAATGGGTAAGGCTTCAACACCTTACAAATTAGGAGACGGGTCCACATACTTTTGGACACATAGTGTACAACCATATCAATATAACACCCACTAACTTACGTCATTACTAATGGTGCTACAACATCCAAATAATATATTGTAAGCAATAGTCTTAAGGTAGTCCTTTTCCATTAATAAACTAGGTGGTCAGTCAAAGATTAAACAATGATAATGTTTAAATATTGATATTGATATTGATAAATATTGATTGCTTATGAAAATGTGTTTACATACTGTAAGAATATCTATGTGAACATGACTGTCGAGGAATCCTCCAGCTTCTATGCTCTCATGTGTTTGTTTCTTCTTCCACACATCCTCCTGCTCAATTTTAATTATGTTATCCAAAGAGGCAAGTAGGTGCACCTGATAAAACAGTTATAAGGGCAATCAACAACAAAGCAAGTAATAAAATGAGGTTACTTTTAGAACAGGTCCCTGAAGCTGTGATGTTTTCTCACCTTTAGACAGTCTTTGTACTGGTTCATAATCTGATATAGAATGTCATCAGGTATTGTGAGAGCCTTCTGTTCCTCCATCTCTGGCTGCAAGGATGGGCTACCAAGGATCTTCTCACTGCAAAGTAACCTCTGACTTTGTTAACAAAACCGATCCATATAAGTTTTAATACAACCATACAGAAGAACCATTGGTGGTTCCTTAGGACCTCCAGGGATCAGTGTGATATAGCCAGAGTGGTACAGCTATGTATTTGCTAACTTCTCAATACTTGGATGATCTAAAGAACCTCTACATAATGTAAACATTCTTGGAAGAACCTTTACATTGAAACTGAACCATTTTAACATACAATTAAAGCATCTTTATCACAGATCTCATTTACAAAAATAGTCCTATATCTCTAGAGTCCCTTTGTGGCACAATTTGAACAATTACCTCTGATAGACATTGATGATGAACTCCAGCATGGTATAATAATCTTTAAGTTCTGTCACTTTTTCCAGAAGCTCCTTCAGATGTTCTCCTACAACCTCATGGCAGGATGAGACGTAAGTTCCGAACACGTTAAAGTTTGGTGGGTATAAGCTCACAAGCTCTGTCTTCACTTTCTCCAACTGCTCCACAACCACTTTACCAAGAAACCCCAAGTGAACCGCCAACCACAAGACATTTCGCTCACAGCTGTCCAGGTGGACTCCCTTGATTGTGTCTCTCATCCCTTCTCGCACTGCATCCTTCCATGCCCCCCTCCATCCCTTCATTCCACCCAGACCTCCTTCTCTTTTTTCCTCCTCCTCAATGATGTTGGCCACAAGCACCAGCAGCTGTTTGGAGTTTGGGTAACAGGAGTGTCGGACGATATCGCTCAGTCTCTTCCTCAGGGTCTGATAGAGCAGATTCAGGTCTTTCTCTTTATTTTGTAATTCTACTGGAGGAGCTTCCTCACCCAGAGCTTCCTGCTCACGCTGAAACTCCATCCTCAGAGACAATAAGTTCGAATAGGCATCTCCCAAATCACCACTTTTTAAAAGTTGATCAATTTCTGAAGCTGAAATGAGGCACAGAGTAAACACAAAGCACACCAGCGAATATCCAGGAGGCAGTGAGAGGTAAGTAAGTAAATAAGATGACTTACTTGACAGGGGTTTATTTTGTTTTGAGTCAAGTTTTATGGATGAGATCTGCTTAGAAGCAGTATTTTCTATCATAGGTGAATCTAAACAACAAACAAAAATACAAAGTATTTACAGATTGTACCATGTTCCTTACTTCTGAAGTTAACTTCTGAACCTAGAAATAGTTCATTTAAGTATGGTAAGCAAGTAAGTTGGTTAAGATCACATTCTTACCCTCCTCATCCTTTGACTTATTATCATCATCATGTTGGGAAAAGCAACAGGAAAAAAATCTCCTGCAAGGACAGCAAGATGCCATGTTACAGCACAGGAGCTGTCTCTAGAAAGATGTTGGTGTAAGTGCAGATCGCATCTGTCTTTGCAGTTAATAGAAAACACGTGATGGAGGAAGAAATGAAAGTGTGTTGCTATCTGTGAGTTCTCAGCTACACTTATCTGCATGTTTTTCTTGGCTCAGAGCCAAAAGAAAAGAAAATGTGTTTATGCTCGTTCGTTCGTTCGTTCGTTCGTTTGTTTCTTTAATGCACCAGATTGTGGAATTACAGACCATACCCCAGCTGAAGCTCTGACTAAACAATGCTTTTTTAAAAATAATGTGTCAGTCATTCATACAAGCTACTCAACTAAGTACTAGATGCATCTGAAGCCTGTGTATATTCGTTGTACTTGCATGTGTGTCTTTTAATCTCACATAATTTAATTCTTTTGGTTATTGCTTTTTATGCTAAGTACCACAAAGATGAATAAAACAAGAACATATATCAGTTGTTATCAGCTGTAAAACAGTAATATTATCATTTTATCTGATTTTTGTTAAAACTTAATGTTCTAGAATCAGCATCATAACCTGTGTGCTGCACAGATAGACCCCACAGACTTGGGGCTGTGCGAAACATAAAGAAAAAAAAGGTTGTGGGTGCATCATTTCCTGGAAAAGTTCGCCCCACGGTAATTCTGTCATTCTTCCTGTTTTTGCAAAGGAGTTATTCTTCACCAAAAGCTGCACAAATAGGTTGACATGAAACTGACAAAACCACAAAATAAAAGTGTAGCTTATAGTGAGTATTGAGTAATAATGAGCTTTATTTCTATGTTTTAGTTTTAATTCAATTTGAGATTTAAAGCAAAGCAGATGGTCTGCAAAATCACAGTAAATTGCTCATGAAATCAGTCATCAGTCAACAACCAGTTCTGAGACGTGAGTAAAGCTGTTGATTGCGTTAATCATGCTATTCTGATGTTCAGCTTTGTGAAGTCCCTGAGGAGCCTGGTAATATAGCATTGGTCAATGAGCCACCTGTGAGGTAGGGCACTCACCTCTAGAGGGCTTCCAAAACAGGCTTATGACATCACTACGGTAGAGTGTCAACAGTAAAACCATGCAATATGAGACGACACATATAAAAGAATGGGTTTCTTGGAATCATTGGATTCCAAACTGTAAAATGAGTTCAGGTCAACCGTACAAAATGTCCTTGTGATTGGGTGATGGCTGGGTGGTGATATGACGTCTGTAGTTTGGAATGCCCATTATTTGAAAATGTTGACTCCAACCTTTCTTACTCATTTCAGATCCAAACCATGGTCTATAAGGCATGTTAAGATCTTTATCTACTAGAAGTATTAGCAAGAACCTGTATATTAGTGGATATTTTGCAATTATTTGGTGAGTCTTGGGGTGTGATCATGCTTTTCTAGTTGGATGTACCAAATATTATAAAGATCAGCTAGAAACTGTGCACACAGAGCCCGGAAAGACACACACCTACTTTAGACCGCAGAGACATAACTGCCATTTCCCTTTTGACAGAGAAGATGAACCCACAACATCTGTGACCCCCACCAGGCAAATCAAAAGTAGACAATCAAAGGAGCTGTTTGTCTCTATCTTTGTCTATTTATTTCTAGAAAGAGATGTCTTGAACAGTATTAGGCTTTACAGCACAACATGAGATTGGTTAGGGTGATGGGAAGAACACATTTATACTGTCAAACTTTAGTCATGATTCATGATTTTTTGTGAATTCAAATTTTGTTAGAGGTCTGTCTCCGAAACTCTTCAGTTCTATTCCCTTCAATTCAATTATGTATATCAATAAATACATCAGAAATTAAGCAGTTTCCTGATTCCTATTCAGAGAACACACTGTCATTTTTTAAACATTAATGGAACATAAGCATAAGTGACCTTTTAGTGAAACAGTTGATCTGTGTTGAGAAAATATAGGGTCTAAACAGCCTAGACTTGTGAAGCCACTCTGAGCCCATGTTAGGCCCATATCTTAAAATATTGCATATTGTACAAAGTGAAAGAGGACAAAACGTGATGTGGTGTTTTTGAGATGTTAATGTGTATAAAACATTGGCTTATCAAACTAAAATGGGCTATAAATGGATTCATTATAAATGTGTGTCAACATGCTTCATGCAGTAACAAGCAATTTAACTTTATTCAATTCAAACAAAAATCTTGGAGAGGAGTTCAATGCTCCAAGGTCCTGAAGCCAATGCTTCTAAGTGACATCTAGAGGACAAAACGTGAAACATCAGCTATAAATCCTCTCTGTGCTTGGGGTTGCCAGATTTATGTATTGCGAGTTAGAAATTAGCAAAAATTTGTAGGCCTTCAGTCTGCAAAGCCTTGGGCACTGGCTTAAAGACCATTTGACTGAAAGGTGCAAATGCTTCTAATGTTTGAAAGTGTGTCTTTTCTTAAGCATTAAGGGTAAACATTAACATAGCATGTTGTTTGAGAGTGTTAAATGATAAAATATTGCATTAGGTAGGGTTCTACTTGGTAATTATAGCAACTTCCTAACTGAACTGAAGGAAGCTTTGGGCAAGGGTCATTGGTCATGTGTAGATCATGTAAATCAAGCATCATCGCAGTGCCTTAACGTGTACAGTGTACTTGTCCTTCAATTTCAAAGGTAACATTGCTATTACTGGCTTTATCAGTTTTATCATTTTATTCTGACATTATAAGTAGCTGCTTTGTTTTGTGAATGATTTTCAGAACTGTGAAGGCACTATGCACTAAATCCTACCCAGAAAAAAATCCTTGCTCATCTTCAGGCCTCCAGGATTTGCCTTGCAAAGCATGCCACTGGAAGTGAGGGCCACTAGAGCACAATTTAAAAAAAGCTCTTCATTTACTTCCATTCAGTTATGGTGTCTTTGATTGAAGCATAAAAACACATTTGTGTCCCTTCAAATAATCGAATGGGGCTGACCTTTTCTTGAGAGACTTTGTGCAGGGTCTTGGATCTTGCCAGGTGGTTACAAACCCATCTTGAATCCTGATATGATACTTGTTGGATACTGCTGTAAAGGGCATATTTGAATCATACCCTCCAATAACCACAAATAAAAAACACTGCCTCTGTATGCATCTCCTGCAGAAGATGAAGAGGTTTTATTTTCTGATTTGTTGTCTAGATAGTTTAAGTTTTTACAACACCATTATGTGTCCCGCTCAGACAATGGCTCCAATGACGATACTGGGACAGCTGTTCACATAAGAAAATTATCACATTGTTAACTGGACTCCTCTGTATGTGATGATGAGCATAAGAACACTGAGCATGTTGATTTTCATATGTTGATCTATATGGTAGAAAGGAATTATTTACTCTGTACTTTGCATTTATTATTTTCAAGTAATATGTTCATGACTAAATATTTCAAACAATAAATATTTTCAAACAATTAATAAACAATATCACCTGATTAATTCTTTACAGTCTAACAGTTATTACAGTTAAAGATTGCTTTCAGCAGGCCCTTTGATAGGCTTATAAAAGACAATTCCTGTCAAATTCAAATGTCACGTTCACATATTGGTACAAATTCGAGGTCAGTGTTAAAGCATATCTACCTCTACTGATAATGGAATAAACTATTTATGCATCAGGTGTTCTTAAGATCGTCCAACAGGTTTGGTGTTAATTAGTCTATAGGGGGGTGCTATAAAATGATTTTATTATTAAAAGCCAATATTATTAAAAGACTTGAAATTGTTTCAGAAGACAAAATAAATCAGCAGGTAAATGTATACAATTATTCTGATTATGGTCTTTACTGTTATAGATAAAAAATCTATACATAAATAAAATATTTTTGGAAGTTTTATTCAATATTTTGAGTGTTTTAGGCAACAGTAAAAATTAGGTTATCTACCACATTTGACTACATTTATTATAATATTCTTGTTCTGAAAAAAGAAGACTGATAAGTTTCTGTTAGACTCTGATAATAATGGATGCCGTGTGTAGTTATTGTGCGATTAAATGGTCTGATTTACTATGCAGTCCCTCTAGTATGTTCCTTAAACAGCTTCAAAGCCTGTTTTCTTACCTCTGTAACCGAGACTTTCACCTGAGACTATGAAATATCCTTTTAGATATACAGGGATTCTGTAAAAAGACCACAGTATCCTAAAAGCGAGTTTTCCATCTTTCACATTTATTACTGATTACTACAGTTACTCCCTGTTTCCCCTCAATAGGGTGAAGTAAAGTAATATTACCCAGTGGGCAAGTTGAAACAACTCATGTATGTAGGTAATTCTGCACAAGTACTGACACTTCTATCTTGCAGCTATTTATCCAGGTCTAAGAGATTAACTTGCTAAAGAATCACTAAGCTATGCTGTTATTTAATTGATTCTATGTTGGCAAAGTGAGCTAATGGCTAGTGGTTTTACCATAAAGCACTAAAGTTCAGTTAAGACTATGAAGTATAAAATGGTATTTCCAATCTTTATTTATTTTTTTGACATATATTAACCATTGCAGAAAATTGATTGTGCCAAAAAACAAGAAGAAGAAACCTAACTGGGGCTCAACAAACCTTGAAGAGATTGAAACAAATCAGTAGTCAAAGACAGAAATATAAATAGGTCAACACATGGTACATAAAAAGGAAAGAAGGCAAATTAAGTAAAAACAACATGGTCTAGTGGAACAACAGATGCAAAGAGAGCCTTTACAGAGGAGGTAGAGAAAAAAAACTGGTTGTCAGAAAGAAATGTTCCTGCCCCATCAACTGAAATTCTATCCTTATCCAAAAGTCAGCAGCTTGGGGCAGCAGGGTGAAGGGCTTATTAAAAAAAACAGAAAGGGAATAAGGAAAATGTCTTCAAAGAAGAAAAGCAGAGAACTAAAAAAATAATCACAGTGTGCAGCAGCTCTAAGGAGAGTTATGGTCCCATTTGGTGATGCTTCTAAGCCTGAAAACTGTAACAATGAAAGAAGTGAACTATATCCCAAATCTGTTAGTCAGTGACTTTGTCATTATAAGCTTTGCGCACAAATGTTGGGCCTGCCATTACAGAGCGTCCTGAGCAACTAACTGTTTCTAATTTAAAAAATGTGAAACTGTTTGTTTGCTCAGATCGTCAGTTTACCCCCAGATTACACTAAGTAATCTGATGGGAGAACTCCTAAAACAAATGTTTATTCCACTTCTGCCTAATTTTAGTTAACTTAAGGACAACAAAGCTAAAATGGCTTTATCCTACCACATTCTCCCTCTATTTACTTTTAAACAAATGTAAAAAAATCACAAACTACATTATACATTACCAATTAACACCTTAATGCCAAATATAGATTGTACAGTTCTTGTATCACCTGAAGTCATGTATCCGCAATAATGATAACAGCAGTAATAATAAAACTACTACTACTACTACTACTACTAATAATAATAATAATTTAAAAAATGACAGAAATAATGTATGTGTAAAATATGGCTCAATGGGCTTTACAGCATAAACTTGAAACAACAGAGAAAGAAAAGAAGGCAGAGTTACTCACATAATGTGTAAGAATAAAATCAGTAATAGATAAATGAAAACAATAGCAAAGAAATAACTAGCATTACAAATATATAAAACAGTAACATATTTATAATTTTCCAGAAATTTCATGATTATTGTTAATTATCTTTGACATTAACCATGATTATTTATTCAACATGATTGTTTGGATGTTCACCTGAATGAAGAAGTTTCACAGCAAATTTCAATAATTAATTTAAAAGATTTAGATTCACATTACCTTAAACCCACCACCAATAACCAATACGGGGACAACTCTATCGGCTGTCTCCCCACATTACCCCCTAAACCGTCACACATGTGAGATCAGTGTTGTGGTCATCAAGGCTTGATTACTTCTGAAATGACTTCTGAGTCTGTCTCACTGGTAAGGAAAGAAATTACATGAAACCTTCATGGGAGACTGAATACACACTGAATATATCAATAATGAAAATGCCATAAGCTACGGATAATTGCAACAATAATTTCTTCTAGAGTAAAAATGCAACCGAAACAAACACTACATCATTAAATTATGTACCTTAATATCACTGAAGAGGGTGTGCTCATGGTTTCCAGCATTCTCAGCCTTCCCAGAATTCTGTTTCAGCTCACTGAAGCTCTTAGTAACTGGATTCCACTGATTACTGACACCATTGTCTCTGAAGTACAGAATGGCTGAGAACTGCTTCTTACTAGTAATCAAAACATTTAGGAACAATGTGTTATCTTAAACATGATACATACATTTTAGTGTAAAAGAATAGTGAGCAACATAAAAGCTAAAACAATATTCTTACCTGATGTCGGGGTAATTTTCAATTAGTGGTGGTATGAGCTTTTTTATTTCTTTCTCATTCTCCTGCTCAATGATTTCACTGAGCTGACCTCCCAGTGGATTAAGCCAATCTAAGGTTGATCCCTGAGCAACAAAACAACAGAGTTTTGGAACTTTTATACACATAGATATGAATACTTACATGTGGACAAACAATTTACTGCATCTTACCATTTCACAGAAGAGCTTCTTGAGCTCATCCCACTGGTCTCTGATCTTGTCAGCAGCAAGACCATTCTTCTTGCCTTTGCATGAGTACTTTTTCTTCAGAAGCTGGGATACATACTCTTTCACAACATGGCAATGCACGTCATTGGCGAAGAACTGTAAGTCATGAAAGTGTTTGTGAAAATTAAGAAGACATTCTTTACAAAAGACAAACAGATCTAAATGAATTAATCTCACTTGTGCTTCTGGAGGTCTCATGGATTTGCTGTATCCAGAGTAGGTCTCTAGTCTGTTGATTATTTCTTTGAAATCGTCGTCTGTATTGAGCCAATTCTTGGTCATTAAACCGTCAATGAAGAGCTGAAACAAATAAATAATTGTCTGTAATAAGTACATTTAGTGGTACTATACATACAATCCATACAACACTTGTTTATTTTTGTTTCTACATCCAGAGCAGGGCACCTTAATTTCATCAATAAATCGGTGTAGAAGAACTTCTCTTAGTCTGGGAACCAATTCGTCTACTTCTCTTCCCAATTCTTTCACCTCATCTGGGCAACTGCCACTGTAGACCTCAATGTGCTTCCTGGAACAGAAACACAGCAGACAATAATTACTGGACCATTATACCTTACAGCAACATTGAGCAATATCTTCATGTCTACTTACATTACAAGATATCATCAATACATGTTTGCAACTATGTTTGCAAAGATAGTGTGAATCCACACAGTGAGGACTTACTTGAGTGAGCTGAAGCTGTTTATGTAAGCAGTGTGATATTCAGCCCACAGACAACAGTCTAATAAATCTGGGCCCAGCAAGGATGCAACACTCTTCGTAAACTCTTCCTCAAATCTAGACAACCGGTAGCAGAGAGGACAGCAGTAAATGAGACGGGGTTTATGTTATTTTCACAAATGGCCACTTTTGTAATTAGAGTTTAGAACACAGATCAAGGTGGCATTAATGAGTTCTCATGTCAGCTTTGTTTCACCTTATGGGAAAAGGCTTCAGTGCTTCCAGGCAGCTGCGCAGAACCTTGTTTTTCAGGTTTCTATCAATCTTCTCAGAATTCTCAGCTAATGTTCCTATCTTCTAAACAAATAAAATATATCTATTTTTAGATTTCCCTCAGATATGATGATTATTGTTATTGTTTTTATCATTGTTGCTACATTTATTATTATTATTATTATTACTTACTGTCTAAAAATGAGAGGGTCAAAATCAATGTAGCGTACTAGAAATCAAAAATTGAAATCCCGTATAGCAGCAGAATTTCTGAAGGAAATTTACTTTACGTACTGTACAAATGTTGATGTCAATGCAAGCAGTGAGAAATATTCCATCTTCTGTTCTCTTTGGGGTTATTTTGTTTTTCCACATTTCCTTCTGTTCGTGTTTAACGATATTGTCCAAAAAGCTGCATAGGTTATCCTGATAAAATAGTAAAGACAATAGAAAAAAAAAAAAAAGTAAATAAAGGAACAAGAAAAAAATTGTGCTTATATATCAAGCTCCTGTAGCTGTGGTGTTTTCTCACCTGTAGACAGGTACAGTATTTATTCTTAATCTGATCTACGTCAACAGGTATTGGAAAAGTGTTGTGCTCCTTCATCTCTGGCTGCAGGGAGGGGCTACCGAGGATCTTCTCACTGTAAAGATCAAATATTTACATGAATTGTCAAGGCAATCAACAAAGGCTTTACAGTATACAGTGCAGCTTCTCACCTGGGATAGATGTTGATGAACTCCAGCATGGCTTGATAGTCTTTAAGTTCTGTCATTTTTTCCAGAAGATCCTTCAGATGTTCTCCTACAACCTCATGGCAGGATGAGACATACGTTTCGAACACATTAAAGTTTGGTGGGTATAAGCTCACAAGCTCTGTCTTCACTTTCTCCAAGTCCTCCACAATCACTTTACCCAGCCGCTCCAAGTGAACCACCAACCAGGAAACATTTTGTTCACAGCTGTCCAGGTGGACCCCCTTGATTGTGTCTCTCATCCCTTCTCGCACTGCATCCCTCCATACCTTCATTCCATCCAGACCCCCTTCTCTTTCTTCCTCCTTCTCAATGATGTTGGCCACAAGCACCAGCAGTTGTTTGGAGCCCGGATCACAGGAGTGTCGGACGATATTGGTCAGTCTCTTCCTCAGGGTCTGATAGAGAAGATCCAGGTTTTTCTCTTTATTTTGTAATTCTGCTGGAGGAGCTTCCTCACCCATAGCTTCCTGTTCACGCTGAAACTCCATCCTCAGAGACAGTAGGTTGGAGTAGGCATCTCCCAAATCACCACTTTTTAAAAGTTCATCAATCTGCAAAACTGTAAAGGCGGAAAGAGCAAAAACTATTTATGAGCTTGGCTAATACTGAATGTGTGTAAAGTCTTTTTTACAGAGAAGTGAAGTGAAAGTGAAAGTGAAAAAGAAGGGCAAATGGCAAGAGACTGTAATAGTAAATAAACTCACCTGACAGTGGTTTGGAAGGGATTGTGAAGCGGGGTTTTGGGGTATCATTTGAGATAAGCTTAAAGATTTCTGGGCCCGATATTCTTCTGTTCAGACTTCTTCTGTTCAGACTTCTTCTAAAACTTGAAAACTTTTGAAAGAAACCATTTTCTGTTGCAGACAAATCTAAACAACAAAAAGAGAGACTTGCAAATCCATTCCATGGTATAGACAGCCACCCTAGCTTCTGAAATTCCTATCAGGATCTGGAAATGACTAAATGACTGAAATGATATTTACTGTAGCTTGGTCATATATATTGTAATGAATTCAGAATAATTTTCTACAGTAAAATAAGTGGTTCTCATGAAACACTTCAGACCTGGACCTATGCAATATCTTTTTATTCTTGATTTTTGTTTTGTGCTAACTTATTACTTTTTTATACTTCATTTTATACTTCATTATACTTCATGTAAATCAAACAGAAATATCATTGTAGATTATCTATTGCCTCTCAAGCCCCAAGCTAAAATGCAGCTTTTTGATTTTGCACAGAAACATATTGTGGTGAGCTGGCCCTTACAGGGTTAAGTTTCGGGTTCATGTTTGGACCAGGGGTGGTGTACGTGATGTGTGGGGGGGTGATGAGCTGAACCTGTGGCTCATCACCATGTTGGCGGGTTTTTGGTGGGGTAGGGAGGGGCTGAAGGGGTTCAGCTCCTCAGTATGAAAGTAGGAGTCAGAGAGTGAGGGGAGAGGTTAGAGAGAGACAGATACAGTAGCTGTGCTGTGTGCTGCCTATTCTGTGAGAAATAAAGCTTGAGAAAATGGATTCTTCTGCCTGATTGTCACCCTCTTCCACCGTTCGCCACAATATGAATGTGTTGAAGTGAACAAATTTTTTACCTGGTGTACCAGAGGAGAGGTTTTTGTTGGGAGGAGGACTGCTGGGGCTCTCAGTTTCATCTCTTTTCTTTTTTCCAGTTATATTAGAGAGAGTTCGAGCCACTGTTTTCCGAATCACAGCACCAGTGTGAGTAAGTGGTGAGTCCTGTTTGATGTCTGCTGCCTTCTTGGTATCCTCACTTTCTGCCATTTTGTCACCTATTGATATGCTGTGGGGGAGAGATTGCAGCTGGTATTACTTTAAACACACAATGCAAATCCAATTGTACGTCCACTTTATTATCTATATTAACAGCGTCCTCTCCTTGGCTAAAACATATAATTGGATTTATTGGAAGCATTGTCATTAGGGTTGGGAAAGTTAACGCGTTATTATCTCGTTAACGCATTATTTACTTAACGTCGACAATTATTTTATCGCGAGTTAACGCAGGTTTTTAAAATCCTTTTATTTTGACAGGCGGTGCTTTCGGCGAAGTAACGCGTGCAGGGGCGGACTGGAATTGGGTTGTGTATGTGCATCTCGGCCGCATCTTGGGCCTTTTTGCAGAACGCACAGATCGCCA
>JBBPDH010052768.1:4146-22044 GCA_037974565.1 Clupeocharax schoutedeni | reverse complement strand
GTGTGGTACACAGGACAGGTGAAACAGATGACGAGCGGGGAGTGATACAAACGGAGCACACATCCTACTAAGGGAACAAGGGAGGAAAATGGAGAAACAGACCAGGATAGACAGGGGAGCTCAGTAAACTGGGGAAGACGAACGGGGCAGCACGCGAGGGGGCGAGGCGGCCGAAACAGGCACACTCACACTGAGCTCATGCTTGTTTTATACCCCAGTGGACTTTATTGGAATGTCAGTGGACTTTAATGGGAGGGGCTATATTGCTAGTGTTGGTGATAATGCTTTGTGTTTGGTTTAAGGTGTGAGATTTATATTCACAGACACAAGCCACAGCAATGGGAACAGACACAAGGCTTACTGAGATAAACTCATTGATTTTCCTTACTCACAAAACACACTGATTTTATAAGATCTCAATGTCTATGTTTTTAGTCCAAATGTCTTTTAAATGGAATCTCCAATCCACAGGAAACTAAATGGTAAATGAACTCCAGAGACTAAAGGGCTGTCAACGCATCTCCCATTTCTGTAAAAAGGAAAGCAAAGTGTTTTATGTGCTTCGCCACTGACTCTCTTTCAGAGTGAATCGAGGCGAAGCGTTTGAATCTTCCACCTCACAGGAATCAGCCTGTAAGTGCATCACCATTCCTCATATACTGAGAACTCGAAATGCCCTACCTTGTGCATCAGTGTGCAAACTGGCCTGTCAGGAGCAGCGTTAGGATTATGCCGAGGCTGCTGTCAGTGCAAATAAAACCTGCAGCACTGAGCAGCATGGCAAACGGCTTCAGGGCAGCAAGAAATTTTATTACGTACAGCAAAGCATACCCAGGTGTGAGAGTGGGGTTCAAGCAGCATCACAAGGAAAGGCTGGCCAATAGACTTTTGCCATTTTATCCTTCCACAGCAGTGTGAGTCGGAGGTTTTGGTGTCCAGAGAGAGCGACTGTGGCAGTCAGATAAGCAGATGTCGTCTCTTTGCATGGAAATACACACCAACACACGCGCGCACACACACACAAACAGAGTTAAGCCACTTTTTCCAGACAGACTGAGTCTTTGGCTCACACATAGAGCTGTCATGGTCGGGGGAGTCCCTTGATGGCACTCTGCTGAGATTCACAGACGTAACGAACACGAGAAAGGCCAGTACAAATACTAGCGTTCAAAAGTGTGGAAACACTTGCCATTTTAACTATTTTAGTTATCTTATATAAAGTTATATATTTTGCAGCTTGGGTCTAACATTGGGAACTATTTGACAACATATCTTTAGATATGTTGGTATCTGTCAATATTTGTATAATGCAGTGAACAAAATGTCATTAAATGGTAAATAAAACACTGAGTAATGAATTTTGGATGTGAATTTTATTCTAAATTAATTCTCAAAAAATAAAGGTATACAGTTCCTTGAGTCCTTTTTACTACGATTTACTAGGATCTTTTCACAGGACAAAAAGCCACTGATTCAAGCCACCCTTGTGAGATAACAATTTTCAGCATGTTTTGCAGAGACATAATGGAAACAGTTGTCACATGCAACACGCAAGGGTATCATTCACCTCACCCAGCCAACTTCTACTCTGGATTCACATGAGTACTTCTTTACCTTGTGTGCATGAGTGTGAACATTGGTCTTGGTGGGAATCTGTCTTCAAGTGTTTGCAGAACAAAGTGCGTGATTCTTGTTCACCTCACCATTGTGACAACAATATATTTATAGTGTGTAGAGTGTTAGTCCTGTCAGAACGGGGCTGTTCTGGCTTATTATTGAAGCCAGATTTACTTTTGTACAGACTACACTAAAATTGTCCACTATCGACTCAAAGACTAAACACTCAAGTTGTACTCACACACCAAAGACTGAAGTCTTGACTTGTACTCACACCACAAAGACTTTACACTTGAATAGACTTTTTGCTGTTTTACTTTATTTTTACAACGCATTATAAGTGTATGAAATGTGTTGCATAAATAAACAGACCTTACCCTGCAACCATATTGCATTCATTGTTGGACGCATGTGCACAGATTCAGAATGGAATTCAGGTTATTACTTATAATAAAATATACTGCTCAAAAAATAAAGGGAACACTTAAACAACACAATGTAACTTCAAGCCAATCACACATCTGTGAAATCAAACTGTTACTTAGGAGGCAACACTGATTGTCGGTGAGAGTGTAGACTGTAAATCAGTGTTACATTGTTACATCAGTGTTACAGTGTTACTTAAATTACATTGTGTTGTGTTCCCTTTATTTTTTTGATCAGTATATATTCTTATTGAGGGTTTATTTGTGACTAATACTGGGCAATCCTGATTAATTGCATTGTTATATCCAAACCTCAATAATTAATTCAAAATGAGTGTATTGTGCACGGTCTTCTATATGAACAAAAGTGCAATATTATTTGGTTTGCAAAAACTTTAAACAAATAACAGGCTTCTTAACAGCAGTGTTCCCATTAACACAGTTACACAGCTACAGTTCAAATATTTCTGTAAATCTCAACTTAAATATTATTGCAATCAAATAGGTGCTAGAACCATTATAGTTTTATAACCTTTATAACCGCACCCACCACCCCTCTTTTCTTCTTATTATCAGTGTTATAAACTTAAAAGGAGAATTTTCGGCAGGGTAGCAAGAATCGATAGACTCTGATCCAGATCCACAATCATAACAGTATATCAGGCACCTTCCAAGCAGCAGCAAGTTAACATTTATAATCGCGTCTTTTTTCTGAACAGGTACCAGCACAAACATTTTTCTTTTTTCAGGGAGCCGCAAAAGCAGTATGTTCAATAGCAAGTGCCTCTTTTAAAGTCCAGCACAGAAAAATGAAATTTCATAATAAGAGTAATTTTAAAAACATACAATTAAATAATAACCGCCGATAATTAAATAATGTGTTAACGTGATAATAACGCGTTAACATGCCCAGCACTATTTGTGACACAATAAAAAAAAATAAAACCAATGAATTTCCAGCTGAGATACAAAAACCCAGCTGTAAGAAAAACCAACCCAGCCCAAACAGGAAACAAAAACAGGCCCAGCCTTCCAATCTATGCTCACTTGGAGGATAAAATTGGCTATAATTAGAAAATTGTTGCCTACAT
The DNA here is from genome assembly GCA_037974565.1 of Clupeocharax schoutedeni. Lineage (NCBI taxonomy): Eukaryota > Metazoa > Chordata > Actinopteri > Characiformes > Alestidae > Clupeocharax > Clupeocharax schoutedeni. Next base: position 18,911 of record JBBPDH010052768.1, on the reverse strand, counting down.
TAAGTCTGTGTGTCCTCATTTAGAGTCAGCTGCAGTGCCGTGGCACCTGTGACCGCCACCCTCTCTGAATAACAACACTGAGCTGGTTCTGATGAGCCGTGCCAAAAACAAACTCAACTGGACAAGATGTGAAAGCTACTTGTCCACAAGGCCAGTAAACAAGCTGCCCAACCCACCCAGCGGAGATTATAGTGTACTCTTCCGTAGTGCCTTATGTTTTTCTTCACCATTTGCACTAATTTTGCATTAGCTTCTTGTTCAATTTTAAGAACAAATGTCACCATATAACACTGTTTTTACACAGAGTGCAGCCGCACCTCATGCAGTTTTTAAACGGATCCTTCCTGGGGTGTGTAAACATACTTTTGTAGGACCTTGAAAGAGGCTGAAAAGTTGACTTGTGTCCAAAACATAATCTTGAGTTTCATTTTTTCAGGCTGTTTAAACACAATTATGTAATTAGGCTATGATTTATATCATGAATTGTTTTTATTTTGACTTCATATTCTTCAATGACAGGTTTAAGTCTAATTTTTCATTAGCAATTTCAGCATCAATTAATGACAAATAGGAGAGAAAATAAGAGACTACTGTTTTATTTCTTTTCCAATTAAAATGGCCATCAAGAACAAGTTTTTGTTTTTCAGTGTCAGAAAAAATACACCCTATGCTGTATATAAAATGAAATGTGTCTGTATTAGTGGTGGGCATAGATTAAATTTTTTTACCTAGATTAATCTCACTGTAATCTTGGAATTATTCTGGATTAAAATGGCTCATTTGAATTCTATACCGTACTGGCTGTTGAAGCTGCGGTAAGTAGCAGGCGGGCATTAGGACCCAGTCGAAGCTATACGGTGCTGCTTGTTAGGGAGTAGCAACCGGAGTCCATTTAATAATATTTCTCTGGTAGCGCCGTTTGTACTCAGTTCAACAGAACAGTACTATGAGTGTCCATAACTGTTCACTGCTTAATTTTACTTGTTTCCTTAAGTGAAAGGAAAGGTTTGGTGAAAAGTTTTTAGCCCTCTATACACGCTAATTCCTTCCTACAACCCTGGAGGCTGAGCCCCCCTTGTCTTTCCGTCCTAGAGACGTACCTGTTTCACAGTAGGCAGTTTGCGTAGTATAGACCCAGCTCCCAAACCAACTTTGTGACTAGATTAACGCCGATATTTTTTATCGCACATTAACACAGCACATTAACGCCGATACTTTTGCATACTTTTATGCACCCACTGCTACTTCATTTCTTCCATGTCCTCCCAACAAAAAATCTCTCATTGACAATATTTTCACCTTCAAAGTCAGCTGCCTCACAGTTACATCTAAAACCCATTTGCACCTAAAATGGCTAAAAAAGAAATTGCTGAGGATTATGGATCATTATGATTATTAAAAAAAACATTTTCATAAGAAAAAGATAAAGGCAATGAATAAAAATAAGTAAAAATGTTTCTATTGGAGAGCATGGAACTCATAACAACTGTGCAAGACCTAGAAGGTCTAGAACTGTCCACTTCAGATAAACAGTTCTTGAAGCTTTTATTTTGGAGAAAATCAAATTCTACTCACTGTATCTGAAATGATGCACAGATGTTCAAACTGTTACTAAAAAAAGAGACTCTAACACAAGCAATTATCCAAATGCACACCATAAATGAAGTAGCTCTCGTCTCAATGAGAACGCTTCTTCTAAGCCTGGGCCTGGATTTGTTGAGATTATTGTAATAGGGCAGAGCTGCAACACCACTATTTCATTTATGATAACAGATTTAGGCTCATTTACTGCATGATTTATGAGCAATATTGGAAATGATAGCCACTGCATGAGTCCACGTACATCGCACACTTTTTCTACATGGCTCGCTTGGATGAACAAGCTTGTACTGGTGCCACAGATAAATACCAGAGAACATCTTCCCTCCCCCTCTTCATGCTTTATCTTTGAATTTTGAATGCACTCCTCTGCCACCCGGTGAAAGCCCAAGCTGGGATGCGCTGCTATTGGAGGGAAATTTACAGATGGATTTCAAAACCAAATGGAGTTGAAATGTGATCTGTTGAGCTTCAAAGGAGATGCATCCTTATTGTGAAAAAGGACCACGGCTAGCTTATTTACTTTCCGAAAGAGGGTCATGGGTGTTTTGTGAGAGCTCAGTCAATGGGAGTGGACAGCAGTATGAATGAAAGGTCACAAACTTCAATCTGCAAAGTCTTACGCGATTGTGACTAGGACAGTGGCAGTGTAGCATTTCGATCGATTCTACTCTGCACTTGGCACTTCCTAAGAACATCCATTAAATATTTACATCAGTTTGGCATGACATTGATTAACGGATTGTATGACACCGCTTAACATAGCTTTCACCTCACTAAAAAGCAAAACTGACCTTTCCAGTTCTCCTTACTCTGGCAAGAGCCACAGGTCAGCCTGTTTTTTTTCATCCACAGACCCCTAATCATTAAGATCAGGCATTCAATCTGATGGATTTTACCCTTTGTCTACAGGTGTCAAGCTGTTCTCCTACCAATGAGGATCGCCCTTTGGGGAATAAGGATAATGCTTATACGTACATTAGAAATGTTAACTTTTATCCATGGATCTGAGGAAGTGAATGGTAACAGATGTAGTAGCTTCACTCAGTCGTACTGTGTAATCACTGTGTGTTCTTTTAAATAATGAAAGGAAATGATGCATAACTCTGAAGAGTGCCTCAGTGATACCACACCACAACAGCGTCAGATGACAACAGCATACCAAAAAGCCTAATTCTGAAGATTACTCTCAGAAGGTTACTCCATTGTTATGCATGGCATAGCACATCATATGGCGTTCTCCCTTTATGATAACTTCATATGTTCAACTACTGTGTCATCCCGAATGAGCACATTATCCCGAATCAATGGTTTTGATTGGGCCATATATACGTAATATGTAAGTCTAGAGATGCAATGCACAAAATGAAGCTGTATGTATTCATACACACAATACAACACCTAGTATTCATTTTTATAAATGCATCAAACAATCCCTGATTGGACCCAGATACACAAAATACAAGCACTAGCATCTTAACTAAGCTGACAAAACTCTAATCCCAGTTGTAGATAATGTGTAAAACCTGTTTCTATCTTTAGTTACTGCAAAAAGGATGCTGGAGACAGATTTTTCACTCTGAGAAAATTACCCAAATTGTAACAAGGCATATACATAACAAGGCAGCTTACCTTCATTGCTTTAGCTTTTTCTTAGTTGTGCTCCTTTACTGATAAGTCGCTTCTGTCATTGTTACCAATTATCTACATTATAAAGCCGCTTTCCAGACAGTTACTACAGTAGCAATCAACCTTTAAAAAAGGAAATCCCCTAAATGTACAAAGCAGGTACAGTATTTCTAAAGTTCCTCCCACCTTCCAGATACATCATCAGAAAGGGGTTTCCCTTGTTTTCACACTGGAAAATCTCCCTCTAGAGACTACTGCTGCACGGAGACATGTTTACAACAGATGTAGCCATGGTTACATGATTCATTTTGGCCAGAGTGTCCCTTTTACTGCAGTATAACCTTGTTAGAAAAGGAATTATTAGGATGCCCTTAAAAGGCTACAAGTAGCTTATAAAAAGCCATCCAGTATAAAGGTTAAGGCACTGACTGACCCTCTTGAACTCCACTACAACCTAACCTAAGCACTCTGGAATACTTTTGCTCTTACTGACTTACACTAACAGGCCCAAAGCAAATGTCTCCACATCATTCTACAGCTCATTGTAAACTGGCTTTCACTTCGTTTTTTTATTGCCATATTTTTATACACACACATTCTGCTGATGTTTACACAGCTGGAGCTCAGCACAGGCTGAAACACCAAAAAGTATGAATGCATTGGATTCACACGGACACACCGTACACTCGGTGCAACCAAAAGAGCCTTAAACTCGAAGATATTCAACCACAGGAAGCGAAGTCTGCTCAAGAGCTTCAAGAGCTGAGCTATTCCCATAAAAATTCATGACACGTTTTACAACCATCACAGACTCTATAAAAAATATGGTTTAAAAACCCTTTTTAAAACCATATTTTTGGGTTTTTACACTGCTCTGTCATAGTTTCCTAAAGTTTCTTGAAATGTTTTATAGGACATTCTTCCCGCACCTTCTTCATTGCTGTCCACACACCCATAATAATAGATTTTGCTTCTCAACTTACCCTTACAAGATTTCAGTTTTGAACTGTGCTCTAAATATAACTGGACTGAATACAATTTTGTGTTGTATTATTGCAGCATCCATCATTTGTTGTGCTTTCCTCTTTTATATAACTAGACAAATTATACACATCAAAACAGTTGCTAAACTGCTAACATTTCGTCCACATTGGCCAGATATAGGGCCCTACAAATACTTAACAGTGTAAAATAGAGTCCCGTGTCATTAATCATAGCAGTGATCGGAGAAAGGTGATGAACAGTACTGCTGACATGTGAACTCCGCAGGATGTTGACACAAGCCTCTTCAAAAAGTTCCTCTTGAGGTTATCTGTGGATCCCATGAACTGGCGCTCGTTTCAAGTACAGCACTTATGCGGCTGTTGTCAGTGTCAAAGAACACTACTCATTTATTTATATGAGCTTAATCGCAGTGGTGCATCAAGGTCAGGTTTACTGTGCTGCTGCAATGATGGATTGCACCTATTTTTGCGTCTTACCCTTTATTTATGGTTGAGAAAGCTACACCTGCCCGTGCAAAGTCAACTTCAGGGAGGTCCGGAAAAACAGAGCTGTGTTTGCGGATGTTTGTGGCAGAAGGAGATAAAACACAATTAGCACCAGGGCAGCAAGCTTCCACCGTGAGCCGCTGAATGTCATCAGGACCTTGAGATTACAAAGGAAAATCAATTACTGGCTCTTAATGCACAGGGCTAGAGTGGCTGGTAGTGAAGTGAAAGTACACAGTGCTGGAAATTGGCTGGTGGAGGCCAAAAAAGGGCACTTGCTTGACTCTTAGCAACAATTACTTTTTTCGAGTAGAGGTCAGTGCTTGTCTCTAACCCTTTGCAGAATACAAATGGAGTGGGTGGCTTAATATGGCTAGGCTTGCTCAGGGAAAGCTTCATATGGGCTGGGGCTGTAAAGAGTGGTATCCAATCCAGGTTGTGCCATACACCTCATTTTCACAAACATCAAGTGGACAAATTGTGGCCTGGCCGGCATTAAGCTGGATCAACAGCCAGAGACAGAGAGGACACATGACTGGCTTGCATGTAGTGTGCCCAAGTCCTGATGAAGCGTGGGATCAGCAGTGGAATGTGGTTATAAGTACTATGACGATCCTGACGTGGTCCAAGATGGAGAACGTACTGGGCATGTGAAATAGTTTGGCATCTGCCAAGCTCTTCTAGGCCATTCTAACTATGTGGAACACAACAGAGGACAATCCTGACCTTTATCATGGTGTAAACAGCGATTGCCTGAGAATTACAGGGTGATTAGAGTTGCCCATTTTCATACCCAAAGTTGTTATTTTACTGAAATAATCAAATAATGTAAAAACAACACTAATAATTTACAATTTACAATTGTATTCCGTGTATACATCTCTTGTAGGAAATGAAACACTATTAACCACTTTTTTGGGAACCTATTGGTTTAAAAAACAATGATGGGAAATGAGATGTATAAGCAAGCAGCCCAGGTGCTCAACCAACTGAACAGAAAAAAGACACCACACAGACCCCTTACCTTCTGGCCCCCAAAAAGAAGATTTAGGAACTCAGTGTGATCGTCTAACTGAATCAAAAATAGATTATGTTCCTCACAAATATACTTGAGGAAGTAAATCTGTAACTATCAAAATACTCTGACTATTAAACAATCCAAATTTTAAGCACCTGAAACAGAATAAATGTAACTACTCTGTCTACAGAAGCCACAGAGAAGACACAGCTGCCAGCATTCAGCTGCCAATTCAACACATGCTTACAACACTGAGTACTCACGATCATGTCCTGGCATGAAGAATTGGATGCCAACATTACGACCACAGCCATCAAAAGAAACGTGACGCTCATGACTGAGCGGGAGTCATGTTATTCCTATACAGCTGCCAGTCATATGGCCATATGCTGAGCGTAGCTCATCTGCATAAATAACCCAGACACATGCTCTGTGTCGGAAATCAAGCAAAATTTAGTGCCTGCACATTCGCACTGTAGTATCGTCTGAATCAAAAGTGTAATGTTTTGAAATGAGATTACCAGACAGCACCTGACACTGAACTGTACCTGAATAGATCCACTCAAACCACTCATTGTGGGGGTCGCTAAATTACACTTTACATAGAGAAGCAATTTTTTTACGTCTTTAGCTATAAAGTATATGGGAAATTGTTGTGTGCTCACAGTGCGTGAAGGACTCCTACACACGTGGGGGTTGAGGCACCTAAGAAAGGCACAGTATATCCACCTATCCTGACACCTCTGGCTGGTACCCCATGAAGTACTCAATCTGAGAGGCAGCCATGAAAGAATTTGCTGAACAGGACTGAATCAAATCGAGAAAAATGGTCAAGAAAACATCATGCTACATAAAACACACATGGAACAGCAGTCAAAACCCACTCTCTTCAGGAATGGCGAAGGAATGAGAACTAGAAAGAGTTCACCATTCCTGAAGGAAGAGGGTCTGCTGCAACATTGACATCTGCTGGACATACTCATGCACTACATATCAGTCTTTCAACACATGCAGCACACACACAAACATGCTCGCCCTCTCTCCACCTCTCTCCCAAACGTCTAGCCAGTGCTCGAGTGTGTCACCAGGCAGACTGCTCTAATGACTGCCTCCTTTCAGCTCACAAAGGAAAGAACACACTCGCCATACAGTCTTAATTGCCCTGGGCGATGTAGTGTATGTCATGGGCTAGTGAAGCATAGGCACACATTGGTTTTGTATCAATTTTCTCCAGCCCCTACTACCAACCCCCTTTCTGCCTTAATACTCCAGATCTATTTATAGTATCTGGAAACCAGCATGTCTGAGGAGATTTCCATGCTTGTATGAACGTATGGTTATGAGGTGTGTGCACAGTGGGACAAAAACGTTACATGTCTGGCACTAGGAGCCTGATTTCATTTTTGGTTTTTAACAACTACCATCATTTTTGTCCTTAACAACTGAAGTGCTTGCTATAAAAGGATGTCGTTTAGTATCAAGACAGCACAGTATATTACTGGTGCATTGTGTTTGCAATATTTATCATTGTATGCAAATGAGTCATCTAATTAATTTCAGTGGGTTTTTGTTACTGTGTGCTATGATCACATGTCAAATCACATTTCTAGATAAGCTCCTCATTCTCTGGTGTTGTTTGTGAATCAAAATATTCTCATAATGAACTAAAGGTTTGGTTAAAATAATGGTCATGTCACATTATTTATTCACTAATGTGTTTTAAATGAATTGTAAACCTTAACACTATGCAACAACGAGCAATAGAATCACTGTTGGATGTTCTGTCCATTGTACAAATCTGTGAGGCGGATATGCATTGTTCTTCACTAATAGACAGGTTAGTCAAACACAAAGCCAAGAGCCAAGGACATCAGTCTCTAGTAAAGAACGCTGTCTAACTGCAACAGTACAGCTTGCTACAACAGAATGAGGAGAGACCAGCAGTTTTCAATTAACACTTCCAGCTTCTATATAGAGCTAATATATACCACCCACTCTAAACTCACTGCAAAAAATATACACAGTTTTATGAAAAACACTGAAAAGAAATTGGAAGAGCATAGCTGGCACATGAATATCCATGAACTAGGCAGTTGTCTAGCTTGGATGACCCTCCAATCCCACTGGGCTAGAGTATTCTCAATCTGACGATACCCAGCTCCTTTGGAGCTGATTTCTGCCAATAGCTGCTGTTTTTGGGATGTGGAATCATAGTATGGTGATTTTCTAGCCAGAGATCCCCTTTAAACAAAATCTTACATCTCCACACCCAACCCGGTAAACTGACTAGACTGAAGCGGGGGCATCACAAAATTATAGGGAAGCAAAATGTCATGCACTAGCATTGTGTCAGACTATTGTTAGCTATAAAAAGAGGCATAATTCAAGCATTGAGTAGACAGGTACTACTGTTCAGTAGCATTAGTCAACCTACATTTGAAATAACCTAGCAACTTGATAAAGCTGGAGTCACATGCACAAAGGACTTTGCAGGTTGGTGTTTCTAGTCAGCCATATTATCTTTCCAGACAGATCAGTGCACCCACATGGCTCTCTTAAAGGGGTTCTCTCGCTTCCTAGAAGCAAAAGTGAATAGACTCATATGCTCTGCTTAGTGTCTATGATTAGCCCCATAATAACTCTGAGATCCGTCACACGATTCATCCATACTTGGTCTATCTGAATACTAACACACTGCCCAATCACATAACTTCACAGAGAGCCTTGAGGTAATCCAGACGAAGAGAACGCATAATAGCTTGGAGAGTTTTTTTTACATGAGTGGAAAACACTGCTCGGAAAAAGTGGGAACCATTCACAGATGCAAGCCACTTCAAAAGCTTTTGCCTCCTTGTCGAGGGAATACATTTGTTACAATACTGGAGGCACATTAGCATACAAAGCGGAGCAGGCATGAAGCAGGGCTCAAACAGCGAAAGTTATACACATTATATAGCAAAAATCCAAATGTGTGGATAATGGTTTTGTGTTTTGTCCTCAGCCTACTTGATTTTTATCCTGAAAGAGAGGAGGAGAGAATATCTCTATGATCTGACAACCACTCGTTAAGTACACTCTTAAAAAGAAAGAACAAAGTGTCCTTTGGAGCATTGCCATAGAAGAACCACTTTTGGTTCTTTCTTTTTATTTCTCACAAATGTGTCCCTAAGGAGACAGTTTGGGGGTTGCTAAGGACTACCCTAAAGAACCTTTCAGATGAATGGCTTCAATCTGGCCCATTGCCATAACAAACTGAAAGGATGGTGTGAGGTCTTTCTTAAAAGCAAGTTGGACCAGCCAGGCCTTTCATGCATGCGTCTATGAAGACGTTCCACAAAATTGAAAATCACGTTTAATAGATGCAGCCAGGGTCACAATCGTTCCATTTGGTGTGGTGTCTCTTAGGAGCCTAATTCTGTTTGTTCTCTTTTCTGATTATTGTGTAAATAAACCCCTTGACAGTGACACACTGTGCTTTAACAGTGGTTTATTTTGTTAAAACCATGATGTACTGAAGGTAGCAGAGGTCCAAAAAGCTGTTAGTTAACCATTAATGTGCAAGTTCTGTTTTGCACTTGTTGAGGCGATGGTCCAGCTCATCAAAAATTATGTTCAAGGCACCATAGAAAAGCCTCTTCAGTTCCATGCACATCTCAGCTGCATCTCGAGCCAACAGCCAACACTGGACATTACCAGAACGCACAGATTGCCAGTCCACCTCTCCTTAGAGGGGATAGCAGCAGCTCCAAAAATCTGCTTGGCCTTTAACACTTTGTGAGACGATGATTTTATTTCATTAGTGGTTTATTTGATTCATTTTCAAAGTTCTTCTATTTTATATGGCTTTTTATGTCTTTGCTTCCTCTTTTTCATATTCTTTTATTTTGTTCAGCACTTTGGTCCTCTGTGTTTGCTAAATGTGCTAAACGAATAAAGTTGGATTGGACTGGATTCATGTTTACCCTTTGCAAGAGCTTGTCTGAGGCATCCAGCAAAATACACCAATATTTTGCTAAAAAAAATTACATGAATACTTTTCGCAAGAGCTCACAGGCCTGTATTCCCAGTTCAGCCTCATAAGCCAGTTTAAATCTTAGACAGTAAAGATCTAAACAGGCTCAACAGTCCAGGCATTTTGATCAACACATTGCTTACTTTTATGCTGAACAGCAACAGCTTACTTTCTTAAGATTTTGTACAGTGATCTACAAACATAAAAAAAATCAATTACTGCTTTCTCAGCTTCCAGTGCTTAAAAGGCTGATCAGTCCATGCTTTAGTATTTCAGAGAGTTCGGGGCCTTTGAGAGCAGTACAGCAAGAAATCCCACCACATCAAAAAAAGATGAGATATTGTACCTGTTTTCACATATCTGTCCAGCATGAATGAGAGTGGAAATGTCCTTGCAGCGGCTGTTGCGATTCTCCTGGTCTTTCACCAGAAATATCAGCAGATGTATTAAATGTTCCTTTGAAGATGAGTGTTTGCAGCGTGTCTCCAATTTTGATAGCCTGACACGGTAAACAGCACCGCTGAACATCCTGTATGAGAATGCATCTGCTTTCGTGTTATATTCCAGTCATTCTCTGCCCTGATATCACGTAGACAAAAGACAGGTTCATATTCTACAACGGACAGACATGGTATTGTTTAAATATTGGTATTCTCTTGAGCATGTAAAAAAAAAGAGACCAAGGCAGAGGGAATCTTCAGGGCCTCCTAGACTTTCTTAAATGGCCTAATAAAGTGTTTCTCAACCCTGACTCTGTAGGCGTCCTGTCCTGCACACATTAGTGTTTTCACTGCCTTACTTCAGTTCAGTGAGGTGTTGTTAATGGATCAGGTGTGATTTAAGCAGTAAAAATATTCAAATGTGCAGAGCAGGGTGTCTTCAGGACCAGGCCTAAAAAGTGTACGTTTAATTTCATATTAAGGCAGTGGAATCATATTTACAAACTAGCCAGGTTCTGCTGTCCTACTGTTCCATTATTCATTATTTATTTTACGATTCCATTATTACGTTTTCACTGGAAACAATAGGAGAGATATAGCTAAGCAAGCTTTCCTATTGGTTAGGACTTTATAAACTGGTCTGAAGGCCATACATGTCTAATTAACAAACAGCATAATTAGGAAGTGACTGTTCTTGTACATCACTGACTCTGAATACCGTGGCAGTCTAAGCAGTGAGTTTTTGCCAATTAGTAGTCATGCCAGGACTCTTGGAATATGGAATGTCTTTTTAAGCTCCAGATGTTTATCCCAGAATGGCTGAAATATATTAATGCTCAGCAGAAATTAATATTGGTTTTTTTTCTGTTTTGCTGTTTATGATCCAAATTGAAGATGTAGTTCCAATAGTCAAGGTCTACAACTGTCAGAAGAAGAATACTATTTTAGAGCATGAAACATTGAGGAGAACAAAGACTCATCTGGGCCTCGTTTGGATACTGGATAATAGAATCAATAGGAAATTTACAAGAAAGATTAAACAGAAGCGCTAGGTTCACGCAGAGCAAAGATCCATATTTTAATCTGCGTCTCACGATAAAAGCCTATTACAAAACTGCCACCAGTGGATCTGGTGATGAACTGCTGATTCTGATGGACAGCAGATGATTCTAGAAAGGTAGGAGAAACAAATCACATTCCAGCCACACTTTCCACTGAAATGGTTCATGATCCCTTGCTGCACCAACACCTCCTTTTGTGCAGTGAAGCTGTGCTTTCAGTCTGCTGAAGTCTACACTGCTCATTATAAAAAGAGCCAAAGTTGTCAAACCATTTGTTCTGCTGTTCACTCCAAACAGGTACAATTTCACTGTGCAGTCAAGTGCATTAGGAGTGATTGGGTGTTCGCAGCAGGAAATCCTATCTTGTCACGTCTGTCTGGTTATTTGAAGCATGTGAACAAAATGACTGGCGTGTGTTTGAAACACATTCTTCCGCATCCAGTACGCACAGGCTATCGAATGATACGGTTACCTGAGAATCAGGGCTGAGAGCAGCATGAGCCTATTTTTATTCCTGAAAGGTAACAGCTTTCATATTTTGGAGTAAGGTTTGTTGTGCCTTCTGGAGGTTAAAGAAGACTGGCCTTGACTAATTGTTTGTAATCCTCCAGTGCTATTTTCAGGTACATTTGACCTCCAGGTATGAACATTTACAAAGCATCATTTTTGGCTCTGGCCTGCGTTTCTAAAAATGTACACTAACAAAAACATTATGCGTTCCCTAATAAACCTTCATGACTTTCTCACACTGGACAAATGATCCTTGAGGCAATTTGTTCTTATACATCAAATTTGTCTTTGGCCAAACCCAAAAAATGAGCATGAGCTTGTGCGACTGATCCAACTAAACTCCTGGAGTGTAAACACATTTTTTGTCCTGTTTTTGTCTTGCATTCTCCATCCTTAAGCTCTCCTCCTCTGGTAGGTCTTTTGTTACTTCATCTTAGCAGAAAAACACACAAAAACAGGGCCCCAAAAACAAGGTTTCCTGCCCCTGCACGATTCTATTCATGCTCTTATCATGACTTGATTGAGAGAAAATTCTGGCTCCAGGGCTCATCTTCGCCCCGCTGTGAAGCAGCCAGAGCCATTAGAGCTGCAGCTGCTGGACTTGAACCTGATAGCGCTGGCTGGCACAGTACTTCATCTCTGAATTATTTTGTTTGGAAAGGGACATGAAGCTTGATTCAAAAGGCATTTTCCTGATGGTATGCTTTCATTGACACCCTCCCCAATCTTTCCCGTCCACCCTCCTCCACTCCCCCCACCACCACCTTTTGCAAAAGGAAAGTGTGAAAGACTGAGAGCCAGGAAAGGATTACCAACACCAATCCAGCCAAGGCTTCATGTGGGTTAGGGAAAGGGTTCAAATACTGGATCTAAATTTGCACAAATCATTTGCACAGTTCCTGAGTGGTCAATACCAAAATATGTATAATCTCCAGTGCTGCTATCAGTATATATGCACCATTAATACATCTTGACATGTTCAATAGGGACAGGGGGCATATCAGCACCACATATTTGTGGATTAGACATTTGTAGTGATTGCTCCTCCCTCAGTATACACAAAGGAAACTCAGGAAACATTTCAGGCTGTTTTTTTTAAAAGTAGTAATAGTAATAACATTTGACATCGGTCCATGTCATGTCTTTATATTTTGCATCAAATAATAGAGACTATGATGATTGAGTATTGATAAGTGTTCCTATCAGTAAGCAGTATCAGCATCAGCATTTGTATCAGTAAAATTTAAACAATGTCCTAAATTCAAGCAATACCGAGAGTGTTAGATTCACATACACCACTACCTATTTAACAGTGCAGTGTCCATTCTAGACTGCCATTGCTTTAAAAAAAATGCAGTACAATGGTGTAATAATTGCTTAACAAGGGCAATTATCCATAGATGTTAAGTTGGATCTCAAATTACGGGGCTAATCTATCACCTTTGGACATGAACTTAGCATGAAAAGTAAATTTTTAATTTCATTAAGTGTATGTTCATTTGATACACGATGCTCTCCATAATTTTTGCACTCCTCCCCAAAGTGGGTGGTGGGGTAGTTTTTCACTCAGCCACCAGGTGTCAGGCTTTCCATACACTTTAAGGGGGATGCAGACCCTGTACCAGATATGATTTATTAAACTTGCAACAATGCGATGCTGCTGAGCTCATTTGAAACACTCCTTTAGTTTCTTTGTGCATTCAAGTATAGGTGTAAACATAATTAAAAAGAAAATTATAAATGCAGAAGCTATTTTCCACATCATTTGGGCACAATTAAAAACGGAAATGAAGTGTGTTCGTTCAGCGTTGGGGGGGGGTTCTTTCATTCTCGCACTCATTTGCTGCAAATGATTTTGACATCAGCAGATTGATGCCTCTTAGTCAGAAAGCACATATCAGCTGTACAGGCTGGAGACTCCACATCCAGCACTGCTTCTCTTTCGTCTGTCATTAATGGGTGTAGCTGGACCCAAGGCTGGCATTTAAAGTGGTTAAAGGTTACAGACAAAACACGAGAGCAAAGACACAAAGATTTTGATTGACACCTGTGGCCAATTAGCTGCTGTTGCCAAGGCCTCCAGCAGAACACAAGGGAGCGAGTCAAAACTGTCTGCCAAATTAAAGCTGCATTTCTGATGGGTCAACTGAGAGGTGGCAGAGAAAAAAAACGAGGTTCAGGTCATCTGTTTCTACTGTATCAGCATCAGCTCACACACAGAATCTGTTATTCCAAGCTTGTGTCTTGTTTTTTAAAGTGTCATATCTGATCCCCTATTAGATCTAAGATAAGGAATATAATAATGGAGAGTCATCTGTTACCCTTTGAGATACTAGACATTAAAAAGTCATTGATTTGATTGCCAGTACCTTTGTGTGTAAATTAGGTATAAACATGAATTAGACAAACATTTTTTCCAGAATGACTTTAGGTGATTACTCTGTTTTGGAGTATTGTAAGGAATGACACAGTGTAGCAGGCTGGACTTGTGTCCTCCTTCATTTGGATTTGTTTTGCTAGGGCACATACATTTCAAATGTAATTAGAATAGGGTGTGATATGATTCCCCTCAGTAACAAATATGAGCAGCACATTCCCCCCAAATAATCCACAGTTTAATTTGCAACAAGTTCCAACTAAATCCAACTTACAGTGAACTGTTAGCCTATTTCATGTTACTTGAGTGTAAACTTTCCAGATAAACTAAGAAAATACAGAAGATAAATGAAGAATTTAAAGAAAATAATTTAAAAAGAAGAAAAAATGAATTGTTTCTTTACAAAACACAGATGTAAATTTGTAATAGTCAGAGGCCATCCCTTATTTAATTTTCTCCTAATTGATATTTACAATAAAATAATACACCAGACCACCTGTAATCCTCTTCAGTATTAGTAAATGTGTTCATCAAAATATTAATTAAAAGGTCAAATAATTGTGGGACTTAGTAACTATGGTGAAAGTAGTTTGTGTTTGAGTGAGAAGGATTAAAAAAAAGTCAAGTAA
>JBBPDH010052080.1:1778-22063 GCA_037974565.1 Clupeocharax schoutedeni | reverse complement strand
CAATGAGCTCCTTGGTCTTGGTGGTGTTAAGGAGCAGATTGTTGTCCGTGCACCAAGTGGCCAGATGCTGGACCTCCGCCCTGTTGGCAGTCACATCGTTGTTGCTGATGAGACCAATCACTGTGGTGTCGTCTGCAAACTTGATGATGGATTTAATCCATACCAAGTGAAATCCAACCTTTTGGTCCTTTTTATTACTCCTGCCATGCTGAGCGGGTGCACTTCAACAGACCCTGGCGTGTTTCCTCTGTCCGTTCTTGGCATTTAATGAAACCGTGAGCTTTTTATTTAGTGACATTTTCTTTAGCCTGCTAATCTGGACCAGCCTGAACTCTCTCGTGACTGAAACAGAGGGAACCCTCCCCTCCTAGGCTAGCAGGGTCGTTATTCATAGGATATTCTCTATCAGTGATGAGTCATACACATTACGGCTGTATCTACACAGCTGGTTTGGATGCATGTCATTTCTCTTCATTAGCCTGTAAGAGTTCCCATAAAGCCGGAGGTTACCGCTCGCGCTCCACTCAATGATTTACTGCCGCGCGCTAGTTCATGGAAAAACTGGATCAAAGTCAGATCAAGCTCTGAAGCTAGAAGCATCCAGCCTCTGTCGTTTTTTTTTTTTTTCTAACGAGGGTGGCTTGTTTTGTGCTATCTATCTTCTCTGAATGGTTTTATGTGGAAATTATGAGAGTCCACAGCACAGCGGGGTCATGACATGTACACTGCTTGTCCACTGTCAGTTGTAAATATACAGAATGTTCTTTAATTTATTTTTTTTAATTAATTTGATTTTTTCACCGTTAAAGGAATCCAACATTCATGAACACTTAGTTCCTTGACATGGACGTACTGTTCTAGGATAAACCTTTATCTCTGGCCTCTTGTCCACTGTTGGGCCAAACAGTTCTGAGAACAACTATAATATCATTTTAACACAAACATGATACAAAAGGGGACCCTTGCCAACTGTGTCTCAGGGCTGCAGACCTGTTAGCTGGATTTTACCGATGTAACTATTAATTGATTGGTTCAACTGTTGTGTCGCCCGTTCTGCACAATTTCAAAGCATTTCAGTTTGTTCAAACAAACCACTAGGCTACCAGCTGCCCCTAACAGTCATAAGTCAAAGGGACAGTCTCACTGGAGCAACTGAGGGTTAAGAGTCTTGCTCAGGGACACAGTGGTGGGAAGTGGGGAGGGTTTGAACCTGTAACAAGGGTTCACAGCCCTCTAAACTTGCATTTAGCTGTACATCAGATGAATAAAGAAACTGTAACCAGTCTCATGAGTCCAACTGACCAGGAAAGGCAAAATACAGCCAGGGCAACCCTTTGGCTTTACAGTGGGAAAAAACATTTGTTGAAAAAAAGGCCCCTCACACAAGCCCCGCAGATCTTGTTTACAAAAGTAGTGAAGAACAACCAGAAGTCATTCCACAATGGCATTTCTCCAACTTCGACACTGGCAACTTTATTTTTAAGCGCGAGAGGCTGCTTAGCTTTCACAAGCTTTTACAAAGGCAGTGGAAGTTGTCAAGGGGAGAATATTCGGGGCTTCCAGTTAGACTTCGACTGACTTTCCTGTGCCGAAATAGAATGTAAATGAAATTTGTCATAAAGGAACTCTCCCAGATACTCTCTTTAAGCGTTGAGACAATGTGTCTGGCTGGAGGAGCGTGTCTGAAAGAACCTGAGAGAGTTTTCAAAACTGCCTCCGTCACTCGCCCTCCCAGACAAATATTAGTATGCAGACAGATGAACACTTGGGATTAATCTTGAAACTTTAACCATGTCTGAACAACTTCACAAAGCCGTCTGCAAGACAGAAACTTTAAATCTGTTCTTCCCTTTTATCCAGTGTCGGTCTGGCAGCCAGAATTACGCTAATCTTCTTAAAAATGTCTCCTCTCCCCTCTCCGTTACACCTGTACAATGGGAGGCCGCTCAGAAAGTTTCTCGCTCTGGCTCTTAATTAGTTTCTGTTGCAGCTCTCAACTAGTTTGTGTTTTGTTGGAGAAGCTGCTGATCTGAACTGCGATGGTGAAAGTTTTAACGGCGGCCGGCTGATGTGTCTGAGCCAGACAGTTTATGGAAGATTAAAAATGAGAATCTAATGGATAAGATTAAAAGATATATAGGTATTAGTTTGTGGCACAACCACAGTCTGAAGGGGCAGAAGGACGTTTTGCGTGTGCATTTGATAATATTTGGAGGATATAAAAATGAAAAACACCATAAGACATTATACTGTGTTCATGATTACTTTTTTTACCTGTATTTGATGAGAACATACAGATATAAAATATATAAAAAGGCAGTATTTTATATGTTGGTATTCAGTGTTATTATATTTAGTATTCTGAAACTTTTTTCAAGCTGCAGAATATTTAGCCCAAACAGCAGCATATTTCATCAGCAAAGGTTTTGTAACTCCTGCCAACTTGGTTCAGTCTGCTCTGATAGTAGAATATACTGCCAAATAAGCATTTACCAATGTTATAGTCAAGGATATATACAAGTTAATACAGAGTAAATGTAATTAAATGCACCACTGTAATGTATGAGTTGGTGCTGTGGTGTGAATCTGCCTCAGTGTTGTAGCCAAAACATGATTTTCAGCTTCCCTTAAAGCTAACATAAACATATGACTAGCTCTCAGATCTAACATCCCAAACTCCCCCAAATAATTTCAAAAATCTCTCAACAGAAGTCATTTTTTCTCTGTCAGTTCACCGTAAATCCATCATGTAAACGACTATAGCTTTAGAAGTTGTATAAAAGTTAAGTTGGGAAAACAAATAAAAGTAACTAAAACAAACAAAAAACAAAATCATGATGGTGATAAAATGAATATTTTAAGGTATTAGCCTGTTCACTTTTAATGCTTTTATCCATAAAGTTATATTTGATTAGGGCTATAATCACCTCTCCTATAGCAATATATACGGCATGTGAGTAGCTGGGCTTCAGCAGACTAATAATTTTACTTGTTTCCCTGAGGTATGACATCAGTGTTGTTTTTGTTTACAAAAAACAATACAATTCTCTTTAAAAGTAATTGTACATGACAGCTGACTTATAACTTCAGTGCTGCATATGGGTGCACTTAAACGTCCTGTAGATTCAATAGGCAGATGTATGTAAGTGTGTTGGCTTACATAAAGTACATATAAAAATTGTGTTTTTTGCAGCTGACTTCCCCTGAGCTGGGAGGTAAGTGAATATTTTCTGGAACGGTTTACAGACTTTAATAGACACTTCTCGTTTTTTAAAAAAGGGGGATTCGATTTTTCAAGTTCAAGTGGTATTCATTTGTGAAATGTGTTGCTGATCATGAACCAGAATAATTAAACGTTGGTGATTTTGGTTTGTTTTTGGTTGTTTTTTCGCATGAGCAGCAGTGCAAATAAAACATGTTTGTTGGGGGTTTTTAAGGTCCAGTACAATAAAGCTTAATTGCAGTGTATTTGAGCTTCCACCACTCAGTGGGAGCTTTGAACTCCACATTTAGCTTTGTACTATGTCACAAAAGTTCACGACATAAGGACATCATGTTCGTTTCTTTTGTGGGCCTGCGCCATCGGTCCAAATTGGGGGTTAATGAGGAGTACGCTGGAGCACGTGATGAAGAGGCCCTTCCCACATTGGCATTTACGGCTGCGAAGCCAGTGAGAAAACATGCCTTCGTAAAGGACAATGGCCTCGGCCTTCTTGTGATCAGGTTTCAAAAGCATACGTCCTAAATTTGCTAATTGCTGGGAATTAGTTTTAATGGCGTATTCATTCTCCTAGTAAATCCCGCATCCATTAGCGGCTCCACTTGGAAGGCGAAGTCGGAGGATGCCTTAGTTGCTTTTTGATGGGCCCCTGTGTCATCCGCTGCCATCATTTCGGAAACTTCAAACAAACTCGAGCGACCGCAAATAAAGAGCATTTACGAAAGTTACGAAAGGCACAAACAGAACGTTCTACAGACGTGGACTTTCATCACATTTCTAACACCATCTGTGCTTTTCCAGAGGGCACAGAGGGAGAAGAAGATCGGAGAAGTTTGTGTGCATTATGTAGCAAAAATGAATTAAATCTGCGTGAATCCAAACGTGGTCGGCCAAAGAGCGAGAGAGAGACACACAGATTGTTTTGACTGGTTTGTTTTCAATACACCCCGAAGTAAATTTCTCATTCTATTTTCAGTGCCAGCAGTACGAGCGGGAAGCACACAGACCCAAGCTGACTGTCTCGCAGGTATTGACCGGCTCACACGTTTGTATCGATCTCCAATGGGAGCCGCAGCGGGGGGCTGGCTGACCACATCTTTTTAGAGAAACGCACATGCCGGCCTCCAGGATAAATGACCCACAGTACCAGGAACCAGCCAGCCATCTAACCCTAGTGGGAACACATACTTTACATTAAAGCTGCACAATATATCATATGTTACCTGTTAGCACAATAATAAGTCAAAACGTCTTCTGTGTGTGATCAGATAGGGCCCTGTTGGAGCACGTGGTTCAGCTCTGGTAGAATCTTTGTCTTCTAGCAGCTCTTAATGTTAAGTTTAGGCTTATAAGTATGTGGACTACAATGTGTCTGCTAAATGCTGTAATGTAAATGTAAATAAAAATGTATTGGAAAAGTGAAACCATAGAAATGAGCCCTCTAGCAATACACAGCACTGTTGATCTGTATAGATGAACATAGAACTAAGTACTGGAAAAATCTGTAGCTGTTATGGAATTGATATGTTACATGTTAAGTGTAATTATGTGTGTAAAATGGGGTTGTATCGATGCAAGGTATTGTATTATAGCGTACTGTAACATTTCATTATATTACAAGGGTGGTCTTTACCACTTCACAAACCATGCATATGGTTGGTGTCCTGAAAGTTAGGGCCAAAGATTGTAGGTGAAATAACCAAATAAACAGAACGTTTTTCTTTTTTTTGTGTGAAGAGATGCCATAACACCTAATCTACCTTATCAGTGCTCCTAAAAGCCCCCCAGAAATGATCGTACTCATAGTGAAAAATCAGAGGATGCTAATGAGGTGTTCATTAAAGCTTCTCACGGCCAAATATTTAAGCCAAGAATGTTGACTGACCAAGCTGTAAGATATAATGAAGACTTTGGGACCAGAACAGTTCAATTCTCACAGCAGTGAGAGAACTTTTACATGCAAGCGAAGTGTCATTGGTTGAGACGTAACTTTGCTTGAGGCCCCAAAAACACCAATTTCACCCCTGATTATATAGTAATTAGTGTGTTATAACATTTTAGCTAATGGCTAACACATTTGATTAAGGTACTTTAAAGCTCAACTTTAATTTTATGTTTACGTGCAGCTAATAAACCAGTTTAAATAGACAAAACTCCACAGTGCTATTGTCCTCTGAAGTCATGCATCATTCTATAGTTGATTCCTTTCCAATTTAGGTGGGTCTAAGATTGTGTTCGCCAAGCAGATGAGGCCCTAATCCGATTTTCTGCTTCCATGTGACCTTTTTAGAGTTGTGGAGACAAAAAAATGATCTTTTTTTATTTAGATCTAAGATGATTTCATATGTGGTCCTTGATCATGGACTTGATCTGATTTGTGGCTGTTCATCTAAAGCATATTATCTCTTCATACCAATGTAGTGGCTGCGCCTAAAGTGAACTTTTCAGCCACTAAATGCGGCAAAAGCATTAAAACATTCTTTGAAGCTTTAAATCTTTACCTCCGCCCCTGTTCATGATCAGCTGAGATCTGATAAGAGCTAATGATCCTTGTCATGGTCATTTGTGTTGCCAGTTTGTTTATTTGTTGCTTTTGTTGTTTATGATGCATGTAGATCATTCAAGAGATGAACCAACCATGAACCAAGGCAGAAAGATCAGATCTGAGTGAAGAATTTGGACTGAGCTTGTAAACGTGAATGTAGTCGAAGCCTATTCGCTCCGAAAAATGAACACCCCCGACTTTCACTGGATCTTCTGAATCATGTGGTCATATATTAATAGGAATGAGGCTACAGTTATGTGCAAAGCCAAAGCAATTTACCCATCACATTTGACAAAGCTTGCTGGTTTATATGGGGTATTTTGATGAGAAATGTTATGTTGTAATTCAGAAGATCCATCAAAAATATCATCTTAACCAGCTCAAACTGCACCCAAGTATCCACTGACTTGTCAGACACACTCTTCCGATTTCACAAATGCTTTCTGAATGTCAGGCACTGTTGTTAAAAAGGCTGAAAAGGTAAGTCTCCTTCATTTTTATAGCTCACAGTAAGTCATACCTACTCGAACCATGTGGCCAACTTTATGTGACCCTACTGAAGAATTACATGCAGATTGAGAACTGTTTTGGTTATGCATTTTTGTGGAAAGTATTTGGAGTATTTAAGTCACTCTTGAGTTCTAGTGTTTGTTATCCACCAAAACTGTCATTCTAAACTAAAGAGCAAAACTTGGGCACCAAACACCACTTAAGCTAAGTGGAAAACTGTTTAAATTAGATTTTTTTTTCTATTTCTTTAAACTAACTGAAAGGTTTCTTAGCAGTATAGTGTACTTTTCCAGGCATGAAACCAAACTCCCACTACTCTACTCACGAATGGGGGCCCACATGGACCCTTAGGGCTTGAGGAGTTCAAGGCATATTACGCAGTTTGTCACTGTATAACCGATGTAAAGAGTCTCGTCCATCTCATAGCCAAACTTTGCTACTCACTTTCCCATTTTACTGCAATGGAGGTTTTGTTGCTGTTGTTTGTTGTTTTTTTCTGTGTGTGTTTTCTCACCCTGGCTATGACTGATCAGCTGTTGTAAATGGCCTGTCCTCGTGCGAACTTCTGCAGAAATTCTTGGGATATCTTGGAGGAATGACTTTTGTTTTTTTCCCTCCTCTCAGCAATGATCTGTCGTCAGAATCAGAAACGTCCCCCTGACAATGTGAAGGTCACAGGAGCCGGACTGTGGGAAAAAAACACTCGCACTCTGCTCAGACCGCCATGTCAGCATTTCTTTAACGTAGTTATGCAGGCTGCCTTCCATTTTCCAAAACAACCTCACACACTGACTCTGATTACAATCTCTCTGCTGCAGTAATCTGTTTTAAATATGATTACTCTCTCTTCTTCTCTACCCTCTCACCCCTTCTCCCTCTTGTCTTCACATTTTCTCACTTTTAAACTCTTGCTCTCTCTCTCTCTCTCTCTCTCTCTGTAACTGTCTCGCCCTCTACCTCTCTCACTTCATCGCAACTCAACTCAAAGAAACCATTGCATGACTATATTAAGTTACATTGGTGTTGGCATTTAAGTCTCATCGGTCAACACACACACACCTGCACACATTTCTGACATCTTACATTACTCGACAAAAGTCTTGAGCCACCCCTCATTTCTTCATGTTTTGCTTCCTAAGACTTTGAGGAGTAGTTCTCCAGGCTTCCTGAAAGGCTTTTAAATACTCTCATTTCCAGTCCAGTCCCTGAACCGAAACCAGTTTCAGAGGAATGTTTTTGTTTGTTAAGAGACAGAGTGACCTACATATGAATCGTTCAAGCAGAACAAAGAGCATCTAACTGAAGTCCTGAACAAGTGAAGAACCAGGAGCAGATGATTCCAGATGATCAGGCTGTGATCAGTATACTGGTGGTGCAGAATGCTGTGTGGTTGAACACCTTTATCAAAGCTCCTTGTATCTTTAGGCGCTTTGCAGCCTTTCAGAGTGAAATATTTCCCATTTCTAATCAATATGCCAAAAACACGCCAATATGAAGAAACAAGGAATGACTCAAGACTTTTGTACAGTACTGTATTTAGCTAGATTGTATTATATTAGTAATTAGTGCATGGACAGGAAACTCTGAAGGGATAACAGTCCTTGTTGGATAGAATGGGTAGCATGGTTTTTATTTCCTTCCATCACTCAGCATGATGCTAACCAGTGTGAGCTATGTGGGCAGTAAAGGAAGAAGATCCTATGTTTGATTCTCAGCCAGAGCGACTGAGGGTCCTTTCAGTGTGGCTTTGGATGTTGTCCCTGTGTCACAGTCCAAAGACATGTATGTCAGGTGGACTGTTCGAGGTATATCATCTTTCACCCTATGAGCATCTCTGATTACAGATAAGTGGATAAGGTGATAGATGTTCTGCTCCAAGCATGTTGTGCTGTCGAATGATGTTGCATGTCGTATTAGCAGCTGTTCATAGAGATACGGTGTCGCTTCACATTGTTCTGAGGAAGCACATGCTAGCCCTCACCCTCCCTGCACTGTTGCATCGTGTTACAATGTGCGAAACAGTGTTCTGGTCTTTGCTGTCATGTTCAGTGTTTGGTGTCATGAATGAATGCATGGTCTCTGACTTTTCTCAGTACTGACTTTGTCATTACTTGGACTTGTTTCAAGGATGAGAAAAATGTTTTTATTTTAACTACTGTTAACAAAGTCAGGCAAAAATTAAGCAGTCGTTTACCGTCGTTATTCTTTAACTCCCAAACAGATTAGTGCTTGTACTTCGTCAACTTTCTAGTTTTAGGTTTATATTTCGATTGTTATTTTTTTCAGTAAAAAAACAGTGGCCTTTTTCCATGTTGCAATGACGACCAGAAAACAGTGACAGCTGTCGAGCAGCTCGGGGGATGGCTCAGGTGCTTTATTTGTAATGTGAAACTATTTGTTCGTGGAACGGCACAGCGTATTCATAGTATTTTCTAAAGAGTTTAATCTTGACTTTATCCTGTATTTTATATTGTTCATGTCTCTGTGCCTCTCTGTGTCTGTGCAGTCATAACATCAAAGCAGTTTCCTCAGGGATCAATAACGTTCTTTGATCATGATTATGATTCCAATTCTACAAACTCTGCAGTTATAATGTCACTTCCTCTGCTCTGACTTGGATACTAGAAAGTTGCCTGGTTGACTTTGTCTTTGCTTCCCTTCAGCTGACTGTTGCAAAAGTGTTCATTTGACTCTGTTTTCACTGTATAGTATAAAGTCAGCCACTTCACTCTGACTCAGCTGCAACAAAATAGACTGTGACGGCTGTACTACGATACTATTATGTATACAGCCATCGCAGTCTATTATGAGGCTCACTGGGACATCCTCGTCTCACCCAGCCTGCCCGCGTAATGCACTGCTCACCGATTCATGTGCTTAACTCATTTAGCAATGTCGTGCAGACGCTGAGGACACGAGACCGACCCCCTCTTACCCACAGCCAGGTCTGTGAGAGGGATTTGGAAAAGAGATTCTAGCATTAAACCTAATTAAGCAGCCATTGAAAGGGAGGAAGTGTGTGTGTGTGTGTGTGTGTGTGTGAGTGTGTGTGTGTGTGTGTGTGTGTAGAGTCTAAGGAAGAAATGAAGGCCTAAGATCTGCTCACACACACACACACACACACACACCTCTGAAGCACTGAGCATCCATACACACACACACACACACTCAGGAGGGGCACTAAAAGAGGAGGTACCACCACTACCCTTGCCAATTAGCTCTGTCTGTACAACTTCCTGGCAAATTAGTTTTCTTGCTCTGGTCCAGACGGTTCCGGTGGCTACTGTTGGATTTGGCTCAGAGTGTGTGTGTGTGTGTGTGTGTGTGTGTGTGTGGGAGAGAGAGAGAGAGAGATAGAATGTGTGTGACTAAAACCTGAGATGGCTTTCCAGAATTGTCTGCAACTGTGGAATGCCAAGAAATATTTACAATATATTGTAATAGATATGACTTTTTTATGAGATCTCTAAATGTCTTATGTTGCCAGATGTTCTTGAGAAGAAACATCACTTCCCATAAGTCCCAGAAAGCTTTAAAAGCCCATTTAAAAGCCCATGCAGAAGCCAATTTCCCACCCATACTTTTTTCAAAATGAAAGCATTTGATGTAATATGTTTACATTCTTTTCTGCTGATAAGTGCCTTTTCCAAATTCATTGTTTGTGATGTCACAAATTCAATGCCATTGCACATATCTGCCGATTCAGCCAGCAGCAGTTCAGCCCCGCCCTTTGCTGCTGAAGCTATAAAGAGTGTTTCAATATTGACTGCCTTTGGAAATGGATTGCCAATCAAAGCAGAGGTCCTTTACATATATTAGTCTTAAAGGCACAATTACAGAAACACCTGTTTGGTTAAAATGTGTTCGAAATTGAAACTCTAGGGGGAAAAATGAAAACAACATAAATGTAGGACGTGGGCCCTCTAATAAAAACAGACACAGAAACACATTTTTCTCCTCCATTTTTAATCATACTGCATGTTTACAAATGGCATCATTACCTTTATGTACATTGAACAATAAAAAAGAACTATACATTTTATAGCTGAATCTCCAAAATCATCGTAAAAATAACAAACCACAGAAAAAAATGTTATATGGTGGTTGATATAGTTAATCCTATACATTTTGTGATAAAATAAGAGCCATATACAAAGAGCATTGACTGCATTAGAATATTGGCAAAATAAAAACGGCGTTCAAGCATTATTATGGCAAAAAAACCTTCCGACCACATTTTTTACGTCCATATGGTTTTTTTACTCCCTCACATTATTCTTTTCACATCAAATAGCATTTTGTTTGTAGAAGAGAGGACTAAAATGCTTATAAAGGGTTTAATGGCAGAGCTGTTTAAGTCAGCTTTGATTGTAAACAAAACCAGATCCGCTTAAAAGTCCATTTATTAGTGAGCTTTAGGTTTCCAACAAGTGTGCGTGAGCACACACACACACACACACACACACACACACACACACACATACAAAACACTCAGGCAGTCTGGCAGATATTCTATGTTTGGACACGCATGTATTGTTTAGGTCACAAAATCAACACACCTTTTACGCGACACATTGCACCTTATAATAAATAGTGTTTTTGTTTGTTTGTTTGTTTTTTACTTTGAAGATAATATACAGGAGACAAACGATAGTCAGTCAGACACTATAAATGTATAAATAAAAAGACGAACAAAAACATATAAATAAACATCCAAAAGACAGAGCTATATGAAATCATCCTCCTTTCTTTCCCTGGAAAATAAATAAGCATACGTCTATGTACAGTTTGAATACTGACTCTCGCTCCGCACCGGCGTCCCGTCCCGGTTCTGACGGTGCCTCACACAGTCAGTACCGGAGAACTGTGAACATAATCCGTGCAGTCCTGATCTTCATCCTCCACCTCCTCCTCCTCCTCTTCATCCTCCTCCTCCTCTGTCAGCTCCATGATGGCTACGCGGAGGAACACAGTAGCTGTTGCATCAGTACGAAACACAACAGCACACACACTCACGGCATGGCTTTGAAGAACAAAAATGTCTCTTTTTATTTGCTTTTATGCATGAGAGAAGAACCATTAATTATCGAATTTTGCTTAGTTTTTCCCCAGCAAAGCATCTGAAATGATAATGCTTTTTTTTCTGACTGGCAGGCAGCCTTGTGTGGTGGGACTGAGGGGGGTCAGGGGTCGGACGGGTCAGTGGTCTACGCCTGGAAGCAAAAAGAGAAGCGCTTTCATTTTTGACAGGCTTTGAAAAAAGGCTGAACGAGTCAATGGAACGATAAACTGTTCAGTTACTTAAGTTACACTATTTGGACAAAAGTATTGAGACGCTTGGCCATCACACTAATATGGACTTTATTGACATTGCATTCAAATGCATAGACTTTGATATAGATTTGGTCCCCCTTTGCAACTATAACAGCTTCCAATCCTTTTCCACAAGACTTCAGAGATCCTGTGGGAATTTGTGCCCATTCATTCTGTAGAGGATTTATGAGCTCAGGCACTGATGTAGGACAAGAAGGTCTGGCTCATCATCTCCGTCCCACTTCATCCCAGTGGTGTTGGATGGGGTTGAAGACAGGTCAATTTCTTCCACACCAAATTCATCCAACTACGTCTTTATGGAGCTTGCTTTGTGCACTGGGGCACAGTCCTGCTGGAATAGAAATGGTTCTTCCCCAAACTGCGTCCACAAAGTTGGAAGCATGCTGTTGTCCAAAATGTCTTGGTCTGCTGAAGTATTAGGCATATCCTTCACTGGAAGTAAGAGGCCTAGCCCAAACCCTGAACAATTGGTGTGTCCTAATACTTTTGTCCATATAGTGTACATTGATTAACCCCGTAAACTCCAGGCTTACTGTTAAGTTAGTCATATTAAGGGCTGTTATCCAATAACTACTATGAATTAGTTATTGTAATTCAGTGAAACTTACACGTGAGCTGCTTAGTTATGAGTGATTGTAAGTCTTAAGAGTTTAAGGGGTTAAAGTAGGTGAAGTAAAAACAAGTGAATAGTCAATAGTAACATTTTGATACTGGCAGACACAAACACAACCCATAAACAACACATCATTTAGTTATAAAGGCTAAAAAGAGCACAGTTAGAGCACATAAAGCCCCCAGAGAATTGTTAGTAACACATTATCACCTCAGAGTTTGAGTCCCCACACAGATCAGGTTTTTAAACTGGACACTAGGAAAGGACTATTCTAAATAAGGATATGGAAACCTGGCCCATGATTGTATTAATGAATGAGAAACCTCACCATTTCCCAGCATCAGGATCAACATCCTAAGAAAGTCATTTAAAAGTAGACAGAAAGGAGCGTCCTTCACTGTTATAATGATAAGTCAGAGGGCAATCCGGACTCTCCCAATGACCTTATCAGCGGCTAATCTCTTTTTCCCACAGCTCCTCCACCAAATAAAATGCACTCTGTCACACTTTTGTAAGTCATTAGTGAGACATTAACATCATGATGAAAATGTGCCCTTTTAAGGTTTGCCAGGAGAGAACTGCACCCACACATGACTTTAATAGGCCCATTTTGATTCACAGCAATAAATGATAAAATAATATAAATGTATTGTGTAGAGAAGTTTTGGTGGCCCTGGTCAAATGACATTTGCTGATTTTTATTCAAGCAAAATAGCTCCTCATGCTCGAAAGAGGATGCGCACTTTACTGTTTATTTGCTCAGTTTACATAAAATTTACACCAATTGTGATGATTTTATTTTCCCCAGTAGGTTTACTCCCATTAAAGAATGTGTGACCTATTTTCACTCTGAAAAGCAACCAAAAATGTCATTTGACCGTTGGGTTCATACTTTTGCATACATTCGTGGCTTATCATGGAGGTTGATGCATGAAGTTCTTTTTTATCCTTCCTGTAGGACCAGAATAAAAAATGAATCGATGATTTAAAAAGAATGCGTGTGAATACGAAACGGCAGAAAGCTGAAGGCTCGGATCAGCTGCTGTGTTGATGTTGATGTCTCATGCACAAGCTAAACAGTTTATCGCATGATCCCCACTGTGAGTGTGTGCCAGGGTCACAGGCAGAGGCAACAGATTCACAAACACAGTGCAGGAAAGAGAATGTATGTCCCCGTGCGCTCTCCACATGACATGCTTGCCCCAGTAATTCAAAGATCAACAATGTGACCTTGTGTTTAAATTCATAACTCTTTCTCCGATTTGAACTGGAACCAGCTTGGGCAGGATATGATATATCAGACAGGTCTTAAAATGGGCTTAATTAGTAAATGGCATGTCATACGTCAACACACCACAGCACACAGTGTGAACAGCACAAAATTCTTCCTCTGTATTTAACCCATTCACCAGCCTTCACCAGTCTTGGAAATTAAACCCATGACTTCCTGATCGCAGTCCGAACTCCCTAACAACTAGGCTACTAGCTATTAATGAATTAAATTAAATAATTGATTATTCTTCTCAGCACTGCCATTGAAGGCAATAGTTAGGACAAATCATTGAAACTTTCTGTAATGACATGAACAAGCCTGATGTTGAAAAATTTGTGGGCTCTTTAAGTGATGCCAAGAGTGTGAAGCATAATGAATTTTCAGTGCAACCCTTCCTTGCATGACTTGTGTGGGCAAAATGGTTGAAAAGATGAATAGTCAACCCAAGGGCAACTCCAGTTCCCAGAATCCCCTTGTTCTTTCTTGACCTAGAGCATGGACTGGAGGTGGAGGTAACTGGATGAGGTGAAAGGGGGTCAGGGACATCGTAAGAATTCTGAGAACTCAAGTTGCCCTAGTCATGCAATGAAGGGTTGCACTGGAAATTCATTATGCTTCACACTCTTGTCATCACTTAGAGTCCACAATTTGTCAACATCAGGCTTGTCCATGTCATTATAGAAAGCTTCAATGAAATGTCCTAACCTTCCATTGGCAGTGTGTCCAGACCAGTCATCCTGTACTTACAGTTGCAGGATCCGGCGTGCTTGACCTCCAGGACGCGGCCGAGCGAGCAGGCCGCCCGCCGCATGTCGCACTCGCTGGGGTACGTGGTGTTGTCGCTGGCACACACACTGTCTCCGGGACGGCTCTCCGGACAGACATCCTCGCAAATGGAACAGCGGCCACGTCCTGTCCGCTCGTCCCACAGACACATCTTCCCCTCTGGACACCGGATGTCATTACAAGATTGGGCGTCTGAGGACAACAACAGGGGGTTAGAAGGTACCTCCAGTCTAGCAGTGGTGCTCTGTCTGACACGTAAGACCTCAAAATGTTATGTTTTCTCCAGAATTCATCTCACTATCTAATCGATCCCTTGAAATCTAGGCTTGTTGTTAAGGCAGCTGGTGGCCTTGTGGTTAGTGATCATCCCCGTCATCAAAAGGTCATGAGTTCAAATCCCAGGACTGCCAGTGGCACCACTGAGGTAAGGTAACCCTAACCCTCCCCACAGCTGGATCCCAGGGTGCAGCATTCCTGGCTGCCCACTGCTTTACTGAGTGAATTGGTTAAATGCAGAAAGAAAAAATCACACTGTTCACACATGTGCCAAAAATGGCCACTTTACACTTTATTCATTAACTTAATATTCAGTAACTACTGTAAAATGAACATGAAAGTCGGGTAAATAACTCATTATCCTGACGAAAAAGTGAAACATGGCTCATGTAATCAGTAATCACATGTCAATTACATGGTCAGTTCAATCATTAGGATGATTGGCTGCTGTGAGGTAATTTGAGGGTTGCCAGATTGAGCAGAATGCTAAATTTTAATTCAGAATTTATACAATAGTACAGTTTACCCTAGCAAGTAGTACTAGTGGTAATCAATGCATAATTACTATTATAATTAGATTATTAATCATTATTATTATTATTATTATTATTATTATTATTATTATTATTATTATTATTATTATTATCAGCTAATAGTCAGATTCAGGGAATCACAGGACCAGGCTTCCTAGACCTGGGTTCTCCAGCCCTCTTAAAAAATATCCAAACATTCAACTGAATATTCGAAAATGAAAGTGTTTAATAGTTGCAACCTTAATATCCACTTCCTTCTTTCTCACAAGTGCTTATCAGTTGCACTCAGTAAATTAGAATACATGATTAGGCAGATACATTGATGTTCCCGAATTACAAACATAATCCTTAATATCAGAAATCCTGAAAAAAGTCCAGATTTTTGTACTCAGATTACATTATCTAGACTTTTACAAATAGCTCTAAATAGAACCGTGAACACAATGACTGCATAAATAGTTCTATTCCTGCTTATATCGTTCTGGAACACCTGTTATAAATGACTCTTTAAAGTACCTTTTAAAAATTGTTCTGTAAGGCACAAAACAGTTCTAATGGTGCAACACATCAAAGAACAATTATTTTGGTAATAATTTGGTACTATATAGAGCCAGTTTTGCTAAGAGTGTATATCGGGGTTTTAACAATGTCAGGTCTATTATAACAATATAAATGTACAGAGTATAATCACAGGATTGAACTTGGCATGTGATTTTTGTCAGATGAGGGAAGGTGGTGAAGATAAAATTCTTGGTCGATGGGGGTGGGGCTTTCGATAAAAGTCTTGAATAATTGGGGGGGGGGGGGTAATAGCCTTGTCTAGAAATTTGTATGTGTAGTAATGTCCCTAGATTTGGGTTAAATGAGACGGATACCCAAGCAAGAGCGCAGCTAAGGCTCCGTATTCAGATGATGGAATCATGTGTTATTGCACCACAGCAAACTAATGAGGACCACATGTTTAGAGAGCATTATATAAGCAAAGCTTTTAGGCTTGGAGTTGGGACTGATCGAGGATCAGCTTTTGCCAGTTTTATCCTAATGATTATGACCACACAGATTGCAAGGACAAATACTGAATGAAGTCAAGCTTTACTGTCATTCCTCATCACAGCCAGGTGTTGAGTGCATAATGAAACAAAGTTAACCCTGGGAACCACGCTGCTGCATTTAACACGAAACAGCAGCAAGCACTCAGTAGAGAACAGTAAGAAAAGAACAATGGACAATAAATGGACTGTGTTCAAAAGGGATATTGGCATTGGTCAGTGGTGTAAACTGTGTCAGCTTTGGCTACGTCCATTTGATAGAAAACCATTTGGCACGAAGGCCGTTTTCTCACCTATGCACTTGCCCTCGTAGGCGACCCCGATAGACCTTCCCAGAATGCATGTGGCTCTTCTGAGGTGGCAGGCGCTGGCATAAACAATCCCATCATTCCCACACAGGTACTGCTCAGGCGAGGTAGCCTCAGGACACATGCGGTTGCAGGTGACGCAGTAGGCGTTGTTGATCTGGTCCACCACGCACGTGGAGGTGCCGGGACAGTGGACGTCCTCACACGTTTCTGCAAACGAGACGTGTGAGGATAAAGTCGCTGCAAGTGATGTTTTATCTAATTAGTGCTAGCTTCATTTCGATGTAATTGATGGATTTAGGTAACTGAGTTTAGGGGTATATACTGTTCCCAGCCCAGTCCATACAGTGTGCAAGCCCACACTAATAACAGTCCACCCCTTCGACCTATAGCAGTTTAGCCCCGCCCACTCACACTGAAGTGTTTCAGCTTGGGCTGCTTTTTGAAAGAGGCAAAACACAGGACAGCTAATTAGAGCATAGTTCATTTGCATACACATACATCTTAATGTCTCAGTAATTGGAATAGCCTTCTTTATTGTAAGGAGTAAAATTACGTAAAACAATAAATACATTAGAACTTAATTATTAAACCTGGATTAATGCTTGAATATTGACCTGAAAGTTTATATAAGAACAAGAATCAGGGCATATATTTATCTTTTTATTTGTTTGATTGTTGTACTGTAAAACTCTTCATTTTACTGAAATGACTTATTTGACTATTTGAGAATGTGCTTGTTATTGGGTTGTTAAGGTTAGATAGAACTGATAAAACACTTTTGGCACTCACTCTTGCACTTGCCATGGTACTGGGCCACCAGGTTGGGGTATTTCTTGCACTTTGCTTTGAGGAGAGTGCACTCGTTGCGGTAGGTTTTCCCATCTGAGCCACACACAGGACCTTTAAAGGTGGCGCCGGAGCAGTCTGGAGCACACACACACCTCGGCCTGTTTCTCTTGTTCATCTTACACCGCTTTCCGGGGCCACAGTCCACATTATTACACGTCTCTAACAAATCAAGGCAGATGAAATCAGAAAATGATATCAAGCGACTACATAGCTGCATACATCAGCCACAATATTTAAACCACAGGTGAAATGAATAACATTGGTTATCTAATTTGGGCAGCATCTTTTGAGGGGGGTGTATTAGGCAGCAAGTGAACAGTCAGTTCTTAAAGTTGATGTGTTGGAAGCAGGAAAAATAAAAGCTGAGTGATGGCTAGATGACAATGTCAGATCATCTCTAACATGGCACATCTTGTGGGGGTTCCTAGTATGCAGTGGTCAGTACCTACGAAAATGGTCCAAAGAAGCATTGTAAACTGGCAACAGGGTCATGATGCTTATGGTCAGTGAAGGCAAACCCATGGTCTGATCCCAAGGAAAAGCTTGAAACTGCTGAAAAGGTTCATGCTGGCTCTGACAGTAAGGTATCAGAACACAGTGCATCACAGCTTGCTGTGTATGAGGGTGCATTGCTGCAGACCATTCAGAGTACCCATGCTGATTACTGTCCACCACCGAAAGTGCCTACAATGGACATGAGAGCATCAGAACTGGACCGTGTAGCAAGAGGATGGCCTGGTCTGATGAATCACACTTTCTTTAACGTTGTTCAAATTCCAAAATTCCAAATTTCCATCTGATCAAGCTTCTGTTGGACGTGCTGAACAAAGCAGTCTGATCCACGGACCCTTCACCTCACAAGTACAGGACTTAAAGGAGCACACACCAAAGCACATATTCAGAAGTCTTGTGGAGTCCATGCCTCAACATATCAGAGCTGTTTTGGTGGCACAAGAGCGAACTACATAATGTTGGGCATGAGTTAATCTCTGTTTTTATCATCAGTTTCCTCCAGGATCAGTAAAGGTTTCTGATGCTGAGTCTGATTTTTACAGTGGCAGCCAACCTGAACTTGGTTTGGAAATGAACCTCCAGACCCAGATTATACCTAAGCATGGGCTAAACAGGATTAATGTTTATAGTAAAATTCCACTGGTAATCCAAGACCGGTATCCTTGGAATCCACCCTTTAAAATCCCATAGTCATCATTTAGGTTTATCTGGGAGGTGGGTTCTAGACTAACAGATGGTATTAGTTTTTTATTTAAGTTTGCACTTTCATCTTTTTGCACAGAAGGAAAAAAACACGCTGCCTCGGTTCCATACCTTTGCAGGGTATACAGTTGGGGGCGCCGCCATTTAGGAGCAGCCATCGAAATAAGGTATTGCTGGGCACGTCCTCCTCTGTCCACGCTGTGCCCAGCCGCTCTCCTCTGCAGCAGTCCTCCCGGCTCATCCCAGACATGTACAAGACCTGACATCTCCCATTCTTCCCCTGCTCGAGCCAGCAGTTGCCAGCTGGAAAGAATCAGCACAGTTAGTGCCCAGCCTTCCAGAACCCACTCAGGATCCAAAGGCTTAGACACACTTAACAAGATACTCTTTTTTTTCCTTTTTTAAACCAATCTCTATCTGTAGCACATGATCTGTTAGACAACAATTTCAACAATGGGCAGGTGCTGAAGCAAAATTACTTTCTATATGGAGGTCATTGTAAAGAAAGGCACGAGCCTTAGGTAATAAAAGCAATGCATGCACAAAACTAACTAACTAACCAACCAACAACTGAGCCAGCAATCAGCTTTACAATTCTCTGCCAAGTTTAGCCACCACCTGAATGTCCAGATGGCCAGATTTACAGGGAGAATACATTAAAGAAATAACAATCAATCATTCAGCAAAACTCCTGAACGACTTTCTCCGCGTTCCCCACTTTTACGCACAGCCATCCACCCTCTCCCAGCCTTCAGGCGCGCAAGGACCAGGACATTTCCTTACCCTGCGCGCGGTGCTCCTCCATGAAGTGCGCGAGACACATGAGCAGCGCGAGCGCGCCCCGGCGGAGCTGCAGCGGGAGCATCTCGGAGCGGAGGGGCGCGTGCGTACGGAAGACGGGCTGCGCGGCGTGTTCGGCACCCTGTGCGTGACATTCAGAACCAGGCTCGAGCTTTAAATCGCGGTGGGCGGGGCTCCAGAAAGTTGGAGGGGTGGGGCCACTGGGAAACGGCTCTCTCCATCCAGCATAGAGGAGGGGGGAGAAGGGGACGCGGGGCTGGAGTGGGCAGGCGATGGCGCGCGACTGTGGCGGTGCGTAAAAGAGAGGAACGTGGAGAAAGTGGTTCAGGAGTGATTTATTGTGTTTTTTTTTTGTTTTTTTTTTTGCTATATTCTCACACCATAAATCTGGCCATTCAGGTGTTGGCTGAACTTGGAGGTGAAGTGTGAAGATGCTTGGTGAGGTGACGTTTTATAAACTTGAAAAACGTTATCTCCTCGAGAGTCCTGCCAGCGAAGTTCTGGACGGTGGCACGCGTACTGCCAAACAAACTGGCCCTTTTTTCAACGAATTATTACATATTTTTTATTAGGTTTAGTCCTCTTTAATCACCTTCAGATAATAATTTGTAATCTAATAATAAGAGACACTGTATGGTATATAAGCTTCCGTTCGTGTTTAAGAAGCATTTTAATGCATTTGCTTTTGTTAAACATTTTTGGTTAAAAGGCTTAAAGCTTAAATTTATGTTTTAGCAGAATTTTAATGCGTTTGCTGAGCAGAACATGACTGTGCTGAGTACTGAATACTGAACATTGGGAACGGAATACTAAACAATGAATATTGAGCACTGAATACCGAAAACTGAACATTAAATATCGAACACTGAACAGTTAATACTGAAAACTGAACATTAAATATCGAACACTGAACAGTTAATACTGAAAACTGAACATTAAATATCGAACACTGAACAGTTAATACTGAAAA
>JBBPDH010051210.1:1765-22096 GCA_037974565.1 Clupeocharax schoutedeni | reverse complement strand
CATGTATTCACGGTCGTGGTCTGTTTATATTCCAGGTAGCTCCGGGGCCACGCGTAACAGCGTGCCCCGTGACAATTCAATTAAAATTTAGTACAGTGTGTGACTCAAGCATGACCACAGTTTGGAGGAGAACTTAGTTCACCTGTCATTATTTTACCTGTCGTTGTTTTTCCATAGTGTTGTATGTCCTGTTAGGGTGTTGTGGTGTTTAATCCATGTGTGATAGCTGAAAATGGTGTTCAGAAATGTTGAATCCAGATGTTCCTCTGTTCCTGCAGGTCTTCCACTGGGCTCAGAGGAATGCTGACCGTATTGTTCCTCTTTACTGCTTTGACCCGCAACATTACTTGGGTACCCATCATTTTAATTTCCCCAAAACTGGCCCCTTCCGTCTGCGCTTCCTCCTGGACAGCGTGAAAGACCTGAGAGCCACTCTGAAGAAAAAGGGCAGGTAAAGAACTCTTTACAAAACACACACCTTCAGAAATCCACAGCTGCAGTCCAGCACAATGATTTCCTTGCTCAGACACACCTGAATGTCCTCAGCTGTTATTTGCTGGTGCAGCAAATGACCTATTGTGTAGAGAGAAGAGAGAAGCCCCTCCAATTACAAGGTAATGAGTTCAAGTCCCAGTACTGCTAGCAGTACCACTGAGGAACCCTTGAGCAAGGTACCGTCCCCACACCTGCATTCCTGGCTCCCTGCTGCTTCACTTGGTGAATACGGGCCTATAAGGGGTTTTTGTAGTAGGAAAACAAAGAAAATAAAGCTCAGAATGACGTCTGACTCCTTGAGCATCAACACATACTAGGGGAACTTCTATATAAGTAACTGTTTAGCTGTATGGTGACAATTTATCACTAGTTGAGCTTCAGATAGGGATCCGTACTGCTCATGTTCTAAGAGTTAAGGTTGTGTTTAGTAGGAATGGGAAATGTGATGGTATTGTGACTGTGATCAATCTCAGTATACAAGGGTATCATCTGTGCTTAAAGAGCAGCGGTTGCCTGTGATGGTCTTGGAACCACCTGCTCTGCATAGTGTATTTTATTTTCATAACAAATTGATCAAATTAAAAAGCCAATTAATAATTAATCAGCTCATTAATAAGCCTTTCTTGTGTTGAAGTGGGGGTTTTTAGAGCAGAAAAAAAACAAATAGGCCTGGGGTGCTGTTGCTCTTAAACACTGAACAATTGTTTGACAGATTTAGACCAATTATAGACCAGTTATTAACAACAACCACCACTGTACAGCAAGTGTGTAGTAAAACTGTCACGGAAGACGGGGTTCACCCGCTTCCGTGATTTACCTCTGAGACAGGCAGGCAGGCAGGCAGGCATCCATTAACTCAGGCTCTTTATTTAAACAGGAAGGTGAACATGAACAGAAAACAAAACCTGGCTCAAGGGCCGCTACAGACGGGACTATAAAGTGAGGCGATGGAACGATATCTGTGGTACACACAGACAGAACTTAGATACAAGACATAATCAGTGGACAAACACAAAGCAGGTGAATCTGCGACATGTGACATAACACAGACATGAATGTCAAAACAAAAGTCACAGAAACTAACACAAAACAGTGGCCGAGCCGTGACAAAAACCTTCCTTTTTCACGAACAGAATGCAAAATGAAACATGATGGTCATCGTACTCAAGAGGTTTTTTAACTTGGTTGTAAACCTAAATATTGTGATATAAGTGTGTTTCCAAAATGACCTGTAATATAGTGATGTTGTGTTTGTGCCATATTCTCACCCTTAGTGTGGAATTTGTGTTTTATGTGCAGTAATCTTATAGTCCGGCGTGGAAAGCCTGATGAGGTTGTGAGTGATTTGATCAAGCAGTTGGGTTCGGTCAGTGCTGTGGCGTTTCAGGAAGAGGTGAGTTTTTACCAGCTGTCGTTTCTTCGTCTACAAGATGCAGGTCACTGTCAAGCAGCCGCTGAATCATTCTCATTCTCCTCCTGCTGAAGGTGACGTCAGAAGAAAAGAGAGTGGAGGAGAAGCTGAAGCATGTGTGTTCCCAAAATAAGGTCAAAATTCAGACGTTCTGGGGGTCCACTTTGTACCACAGAGACGACCTGCCTTTCTGCCACGCTGGAGGGTAAGAGGTTAACTAGAAAATGTTGAGTGTGATTGCGTGGTTGCTATAAAACCAGTGTTTGGAGAGACACAAACATCAGTTTTCTCAAATACATTTCCGCAAAATTATTCTGCTCACAGCGTGGATTCACACCTGCACCTCTTCATTCAGCGAAGCATTTTACCACTGATCCACCGTGGGAGGATTAACTTGTCACTTCTCAAACCACTTGTGGATAAGGACGGCTGAAAATGGGTGGACCGTACCATTCTCGCTGAAAACCGGTGGGAAAAGTATGCATAGCCATGTTCACGAGCTGATTACTTTTAATTAAACCACAATAAACAAAAATCTGAATACACACGCACTACAACAGATATTAATGGATGTATTTGCTTTGGAACCATGCCAGTATTTCAAAAACGGTAGCAGTTCAGTGGAAGAAGATCTGGAAACAGGGTGTGTGTGTGTGTGTATTGATTTTATTTTCATTTAATTTTATTCAAATGAGCGCTAAGCAGTACAATAATTCCAGGCTTGTTTTATCAGGTCTTGCCATGAGGTGGCAGTAACAGCATGAATGTTGCACCGCTGCATAATTGGTGCAGCTGGTGGCCTCATGGCTAGGTAGTTTCCCCTGCAAACAAAAGGGTGTGGGGTTGAATCCCAACACTGCTAGGGTTATCACTGAGGTACACTCCCCCCACACTGCACCCCAGACACCCCTTGTTGGTGGCAGCCCCTGTTTCAGTTGGTGAATGGGTTAAATACAGAGAAAGAATTTCACACTGTTCATACTGTTCACAATGTGTGGCGTGCTGCGGTGTACACACGTGAATATACGGGCAATTTACTTTAACTGGGGGATTTGTTTTTATTCTGTATACAGAGGCTACAGGAGTAATTTTGTGTCTCTTACTTTATAAGGAAAACAAACATTAAGAAATCTCAAACTAACATGTGACTTTTAAGCATGACAGGAGGAGCTCCTGTGGTGTGGGTGTGTCTGTGTGTGTGTGTGTGTGTGTGTGTGTGTGAGTGAGTGAGTGATGTCAGGGAACGAATGATTATAGTGAGTTTTCACCATTTTTATGGTGAATTTTTTAATTTCTACACTGAATTTCCCACAGTCCTTGGATTTTACAGTGTTGTCCAGAGGAGGATACTTTTCAGTCAAAGTTCCTCTTATTGTTTCTCCCTCATACTTGTTCTCTTTAAATTTATCACAGTCCTGATGACATGTCTGACACCCAAAGCTTCATTAAGGCTGTTGTTACCACTATATCTCAAATACCGACCTTGTCCATTAAATCTATTTTTTTTTTTTGTTTCTGTCAGGCTGCCGGATGTCTACACTGCGTTCAGGAAGGCAGTGGAAACCCAGGGGAGGGTGAGGCCAGTCCTGCCCTCTGCAGAAAGCATCAAACCTCTCCCTCCAGGCCTCGAGGAGGGTCCTGTTCCTACATTTGAGGACCTGAAACAGACAGGTGATCATTAGGGATGCAATGATACACACATTTTCATTTTGGAGATCAATATTCAGTTGTAAAAAGTGGATGATGATGGACTTACACTCAGGTCCACCGCAAACAGGCTTAAAAACAAAACCCAAAACTCAAGAAACCAATAGAAACACAAAGCTCATTTTCCCTGAGCACGCTGGTTAGCCGAAACACATATTCTAAACAAACACGACTGGCGTGCTCTCAAACTCGCTGCCGGGACATAACACACAATCGCACATCTAGTTTTCTTGTGGAAATGCATCTAGTTATATGTAACACTTTTAGAAGAAAAGGAGAAACCAAAAGCATGAACTTTACATATTTGTTTGATTTATTGTTTTTTTTAGCAAGTACCACAAATATATACATATATATATATATACATATATACATATTTCACCCATTTGGTCCAGAGTTTGAAAATATGCTAATTAAAACAGCTCTAACTGTATTGTGGCCAGAGTTATATGTGGTCACCAACTTGTGTTTATTCTATAGCTGCATTCTGTAAGTTGCACTAGCAAGCCAATGAAGAGCCATTGCCAGATCAGGCTAACATCACAGTTTTCTGTTTAATCAAGATCCTTAAACTGAACTTTTTGTGCCTGCTGTGCCTCCAAAACCACAATCTTATAAATCCATTTATTTGGGCCTGGGTGTATTAAAAGTGTAAGGCCTTTCACTCCCAGGCCATCCAGACAGTGGTTATTGCTAATGAGATGCATTTGTGAGAGGCCAAGCGGTTTTGAAGGTTTTTTTTTTTTCTTTTCAGCTTTCTGTTGCGTCCTTAATGACTTTAGCCCTGTGGGCGATGGATAAGTTTTATCTGGGTCGGTTCTGTAGTTTGATTATGTCAGGGGTGCTGTGCAGTAGGGAAGGGGAGGACGCCAAGGCTGTGGGGAACAGCGAGCCTTTTAATGAGAATGAATGGTAGCAAACACAAGTCAAACCCAAACTGGGCTGCACATGAGGTTAAACCAGAACACAGAAACAAAACCCCACTTGGGCCAAAGAGGACCAAACCAAAGAAAAGAACAAAACAAACCAGAAACAAACCAAAACACAGTCACACAGGGGAAACGAGGACTCCGGCTCGTGCTTCTTCAGGTTACAGGGAATGCAACTCAGACCAGAGCAAAACAGATTCAGATACTTTCAAGCAGATCACAAGGACACCAGAGCACCGCAGGCTTGCAGGTGAGATTACAAAGCAGAAGAGACAGGGGAGACAAAACAAAACAGGTCAGCATATAAGCAAGGTAACAGAACTCGGAACATGACCACGCACACACACACGAAAAAGACAAATACAGACATAAGGAACTGGGGCCAGGCTGGAACTTAAGTAGGGCTAGATAAACGAGGGACAGGTGAGACTAATAATGAGAGGGGAGTGATACAAACGGGAAGACTGACTAGGAAGGGAACAAGGGAGGATAGGGGAAAGGGAGGAAGAGGAGAATCGGACAGCAGGGCATACTCAGACCAGGAAACAGAGAAACAGACCAGACGAGACACTGGAACTCAATAAACAGGGGAAGACGAACGGGAAAGAGCGCGAGGGGGTGAGGAGGCCATAACAGATTACAAGCAAAATCTGTGATTTCAATCCAGTATGAATATATAGTGCGTAGATTTTACAGACCATAATAAATAATTGTTAGTGATTTTAATCCAGTATGAATCTGCAGTGTGTAGTTTAACTGTCTTCCAATAATAATTGTGGACTGATTTTAATCCAGTATGAATCTGCAGAGTGACGTGAAACCTGGAAAATTGTAC
Organism: Clupeocharax schoutedeni; assembly: GCA_037974565.1. Lineage (NCBI taxonomy): Eukaryota > Metazoa > Chordata > Actinopteri > Characiformes > Alestidae > Clupeocharax > Clupeocharax schoutedeni. The sequence continues at coordinate 16,719 of JBBPDH010051210.1, read as the reverse complement.
AGATGCTAACTGACAAATCAAATCCTGATGAATTACACAAATTACATGTTAATTACAGTTGTTAATTGCCATAAGAACTGTAAACTAAATTTTTTTACAGCGCCATTGGATGACCCTCGTTCTGCGTTTCCCTGTCGAGGTGGAGAGAGTGAAGCGCTTGCTAGACTACAACACTACTTCTGGGACACAGTAAGTGTAACAGTCTTTCACTGAAAGGCATTGATTGTGATCTTGCAGTAAAAATCTCTATAAACTTCTTGTTCAGAATAAAGTTGCTTCTTATAAAGAGACCCGGAATGGCTTGATTGGAGTCGACTACTCTACAAAATTCGCCCCATGGTGAGACAAACCATTTGGATTGAACAGGACAGCTGCAGGCATTATATTTATATTCCAAATCTAATATATATTCCAAATCAAACTTTTCTAAAACTGCCGTTTTACATGGTTCTGCTGCAGGCTTGCTGTGGGTTGCATATCACCCAGATACATTTTTGAGCAGATCAAGAGATACGAGGCTGAGAGAACCAGCAATCAAAGCACTTACTGGTGAGGAAAAATGATAATTTGTCCATTAAATCAAAGGATAATTGATAAATTATTGTATTACTACTATGTTTTCTTGGGATACTGCCAGTTGAGGTTAAAGTCAATGTAAAAAGTAGACACTGTGAGGAATTCCCATGCTGAGTTTGTTTTGAAAGAGGTACAGAAAGGTACTCTGTTGTCTAGTGTGCTGTTTCTCCTGAGTTCTTTGTGTTCTGTTTATGAACAGATGGTGATCAGAGACTTTATAAGTATATGTTCGTGTTGAAAACTTCTTTGGGGTTGTTTCAGGGTGATATTTGAATTGCTGTGGAGAGATTACTTCAGGTTTGTGGCCATGAAATACGGAGACCGAATATTCCATCTGAACGGTGAGTGTGAAGTTGTAATTTCCAACCAAAAGTACATCTGTCTCAAAAGATGTCCCCTTCTTTGAATAATATGTTGGTTTTAATGTGATGAAAAGATAGTTGTGTGTGTATTGAGTTTCCGCTAGGTTCTCTGGTTTCCTCCCACACATCAGTTGAATCGGAGATGCTAAATTGCTGTGTGTTTGTGTGTGTGTGTGTGTGTGTGTGTGTGTAAGAATGGTTATCTTTGTGTCTACCCTATTTTTTCATCTCCAGTAATATATTCATTTAAATTTAAATTAATACAAATACAGGGCTTTAAGAAGAACAAAATGAAAATCACAAGAACACTCAGTGAAGCACTCGAGAAACTGTTCTGATTTGGAGATGCTGGACAGCAGCTGCCAGAGATGCATCACAGGGCATCAGCCAACATACGGTTGCTTTGTGTTCTGAATAAATGTGCACAGTTCTAATTTATATGGAAATGTAGCTGAATTTACATTCATATTTACAAACTCTTAACTGTGACTTTGTGAAGGAAATCTGTATGTTACTAGTACTGACATCACTAAACGTTTTTGGTTTTATCTCTAAGGCCTTCAGGATAAGAAGGTGCCCTGGAAGAAAGACATGGAGCTCTTCAATGCATGGAAAGGTAAAGTAATACACCTGCATGATTTGTTTTACAACTATAACACAATACAGCACAATACCACACAGGAACATATGAATATCCATACACAAGGACAAAATATATAACGGCACAGTTCCTTATTTTTGATACGATGTGTGGTCATGTTTCTTCATCCAGTTTTTTTTTTAGATGATTCTGACCTCAATAGTATGGTTGTTTGAAATGCACTATATCTGTGTGGTGGCCTGTACAACTGGTGGCCTGGCGGTTAGGGAGTTCCCCCTGCAATTAGAAGGTCATGAGTTCAAACCCCAGTGTACTAATGGCACCACTGAGGTGCCTTTGAGCAAGGTACCGTCCCCACACACTGCTCCCCGGGTGTTGTGTCACTGGCTTCCCATTGCTTCACTTGGTGAATGGGTTAAATACAGAGAAGAATTTTACACTGTTCACACTGTGTGCTTTGCTGTGCTGTGTCCATGCATGAATATAAGGGGCCACTGTATTCCAAGATGCTGGAACTGCGTTTTTGCCTTTGTCAGTATCAAACACAAACACTACTTGTCCAAAAGTTTGTAGACACCTGCGCATTGTTACTTCTGCAGTCGAAGGCATTATCACTACGCTGCATGTATCCGTACTGGCAGCACAACAAATGGTAAATCATCATAATAACTGCAAACAACTCCTTGTATAGAAGTTCCCCCAGTTTGTGTTTGGTATGTCATGTAGTACCAACGATATTGTAATTATATATAAACATATATATATATAAACATATATAATAATAATAAAACAATAATTATAATAGCCACTACTGGGGTCTTTAAACCAGTGTCACACACAAATGACCATAAAGAATAAAAATGAAAAAATGACTTTATTTTAGGTTTTAGAAACACAGTTGAACCCGGAGAACTTTCAGGATGGTCTCCGCCTACAAGTGGGTAGTGTAAACCTGCAAGGGGGGTGGGGGTCCGGAGAGCGGTAGAGAGAAAGAGCGACAACCGGCAAGGGGAACAAACACCAGACAGATTTAGACCAGTTATATGTACTGAAATCAGAGTTTACTGATACAGAGTTTACTGATACTCTGAGTTCTAAGGATTAACAGAAGTAGTCTGTCCCTATTAGAACTGTGGGTGCTCTTCTGGGATGTCTTTAAACTAGATGTTGGAACATCGCTATGAGGATGTAATTGCAGCCTTGAGAGTCTTAGAAAGATCACTGGAGTAGTTCTGAACTCCACCTCATCCTAAAGGTATTGACTTGCACTCTATCACTCCAAAGAACTCTTTTCCACCTGGGCGCCCTATTACTCCTCTAGCTGATATCTGCATTAGACACAATGATTTTAGGCTTATGCTGACTGCCTCTGAGCATCCCATTCTATTGCTCAGTACATTTTTGGAGCTTATACAAGCTGTGTATTCAGGTGAACACCTGTGTCAGCATTGGAAAAACCTACACTATGTGATACAAAAGTATTAGGACCTGTTTTTCAGGGTTTGTGTTAGGCCCCTTATTTCAAGTGAAGGACCATTTAACTGCTTCAGCAGACCAAGACATTCTGGACAACACCACACTTCCAACTTTGGGGGGGAAAACCTTTTCCTTTCCAGCATGAAGAAGAAGAACTTGACTGTTCTGACCTCAAACCCATCCAACACCTTTGGGAGATTATAAGTCAGGCTTTCTCCTTCAGCATGCATGCCTAATCTCATAAATTCTCTACAGAATGAATGGGCACACATTCCCACATTCTCCAAAATCTTGTGGAAAGCCTTCCGAGAAGAGTGGAAGCTGTTACAGCTGCAGACGGGGACCAACTCTGTATTAAAGTCTGTGTTTTGAATGTAATGTGATTGGAGTCCTTGTTGGTGTCATGCTCAGATGTCCCAATACATTTGTCCATATAGTGTACATTTGACTTTGACTAGGGCTTTACTTTGTGTTTTTGCATGTAGAACTAAAGCAATTCATTAGTGAAGAAGATTTGATTAATTTTACTGGGCAAATATCTTGAGCTGCCCCACGTTTATATTTTATCTGAATAACTGATTTCTTGCAAAATGTGTAAACATGTTTGCTTTCATGCTGAAAAATTAAGCTGTTGCCAATCAGGTGCTTCCCATAAGGTACTGTAATTTGTCATGTGTGAACACAGTATGAAATTCTTCCTCTGTATTTAACCCATTCACTAAGTGAAGCAGTGGGCATCCAGGTACACAGCACGCAGGCAGCAGTGTATGTGGACAGTACCTTGCTCAAGGGGCCCCAGTGTTGCCACTAGCAGTCCTGGAATTCAAACCTACAACCTACTGATCGCAGGGGCAACTCCCTAACCACTAGGCCACCAGTTGCACAGCTGTATTGTGGGGGGCTTAATAAGTTTTCATGGTGCTGTAGATATTTGAGTCACAGTACAGTTTCCAAATATCAAAAATGTCTGTCCCATTTTCCTCCAGAGGGAAGGACGGGGGTGCCATTCGTGGACGCCAACATGAGAGAGCTCTCTCTGACTGGATTCATGTCCAACAGGGGCCGCCAGAACGTCGCTAGCTTCCTCACCAAAGACCTGGGGCTGGACTGGAGGCTCGGAGCTGAATGGTTTGAATATCTGCTGGTGAGAAACGATGTGGCTGAAACTGCACTGAAAGAAACAGTGCTCTAATTTCACATTATTCAGATGTGCCAATGGATGGTTAATACAGTTGTATGCAAAAGTGTAAGCACCCCTGGTCAAATTCCAGTGAAAATAACTACACATCCTCTAGAGCAGGGGTCACCAACGTGTTCTAAAAATAGCACAACTCAGCATTTTATCCTGTTGTTATTCTTCTTTAATCACATTTGCATCTATATAGATCTAAAAAAAAACATTTAAAACATGTTTATAAAACATGAAGTGTATGTACACTTCCATCTCAAATGGAACAGAGATCTGTTCTAGTGTTTTAAACTGGTAGCCCTTCGTATGTCTCAGTACACGTGAAGTAGCTCTCAGGTTCAGAAGTGTGCTCTGCTAGACAGATAAAAGATAAAAAGATACAAAAATGTAGGACTATCCTGTGGATAGTTTTTTTTCCCAAAATGTTAAATTCAGCAAATAGAAATCGTTCATGTAAGGGGAATTTATGATCGTTTTGCACCATTTTTATTGCTCCAATTATTGTGAAAGGTTCACACAGTGTAAAGGGCAACTCTAATTTTCAGCCCATATAGCTAAAATATAGACATTTTAAAATATATATTATGTATTGACTAATATGTATATGAACATGTACACAAAAATCCAGACCACATGAACAAATAATGCATTTGCTCAAAATGTGCAGGATCAAATATAGTGTGTGTAAGTTTTTGTGCTTTAGAATTAATGCTTTAATTTGACATAATTCAAACGTGGCAATAGATGTTTAACTCGAATGCAAAAGTCTATATACTCTCGGTAAAATTCCAGTTAAAATAAGGACACATCCTCTGAATTTAAAATATTGGGGACAGATAAAACATAAAAATTCAGAGCATATTATAGATCCTGGTACTTAAAGTTTTATCACAAAGGGAAATATAATTAGCCCATTTAATGCAGGAAATAATGCAAAATGTTGATTTGTTTATTGCCAATGTTTTGTTTTAACGTGGTACTACAGATATATTGTATCTGTCCTTTAAAACAATGTATATCATTGAACTGTCTTCATGTATTGTGATTATCAATATGGACAAAATATTGGATGTCTGACCATTACACCAAAATTTTATTCAAATGCATAGATTTTATTATGGAGATGGTCCCCCATTGCAGCTACAACAGTTTCTATACTTCTTGGAAGACATGTTGATGTGTGATGTTTAACAAGAAGGTCTGAATTACAATCGCTGTTCCAGTTCATCCCAAAGGTTTCGGATGGGGTTGAACGCAGAGTTCTTCCACACCAAACTGATCCAGCCATGTGTATGTTGAAACATTAAGATAGCCCTTCACTGGAAACATAGGGCCACTTGAATTCAATAATTAAAAGGGGTGTCCCAATACTTTTGTCCATATTGTGTCTCATTATATTGTTTTTGTCCTTTAGTCCACCTCCATAGACTTTCAGTTTACTTATTTTTACAGGCCTTACTCTGATGTGGCGCATTTTATTTGGATGCCATGATTCAGCCAGCCTCAGATTGCCCTATTTCATTGTGGTATCACTGTCGTGTTTGTTCAGTGAGGTACTCTTATCTTCTGACGCGCAGGTGGACTATGATGTGTGCAGCAACTATGGAAACTGGCTGTACAGCGCTGGAGTAGGGAATGACCCGAGGGAGAACAGGAAATTTAACATGATCAAACAAGCACTGGACTATGACGGTCATGTAAGTGCGCTTCAAAACAAAAGATTGTTTTATTGTGATGCCTGTGTGGTACAAAGAAAAGTACTTTCTGCAGAGACTAAATCTCCAAATTGCTGGATTTGATAATCCAGGATTAATAGGTACACAAAGGATGCATGGTGTTGTCTAAAATGTCTTTGTCTGCTGTAGCGTTAAGTTTGCCCTTCACCTGAAGTCAGTAATTAAATGGTCTGTCCCAATACTTTTGTCCATATTGCGTATGACATCTCTGTGTTTGTGTGTGTGCAGGGAGACTATGTAAGGCAGTGGGTGCCAGAGCTGACGGGCATTATGGGTGGAGATGTACACACCCCGTGGACCCTAAGTAGTGCCTCGCTTGCTCATGCACAGGTAGCTCTTGGCGATACGTATCCATCCCCCATCGTCATGGCGCCTGAGTGGAGTCGGCACGTCAACCAGAAAACAGTGAGCATCACACAGCTTCTCCTCAAGCTTACCACAGTTTAAACACTAACGATCATAATGTACTGAAAGTAAACCTGAAGGATTTAACCCTTTAAACTGGGGTGTCTTGAAGGGTATAAATGCTGGGGTGGGGCCAAATGTCAAACAGTTCTTCACATACATATAAACTTCAGGAGATATGTGTAGATATATGTTTTCATCTTAGTTCCTTTGACCGACTCTGTAAATAAATCTGAATCTGTAAGATTCTCTGGAATGGGACATTTAACAACACGGAATGTTTTATTATTATTATTATTATTATTATTATTATTATTATTATTAATAATAATATTAATAATAATAATAATAATAATAATAATAATAACAATACATTTTATTTATAGGCGCCTTTCACAACACTTAAGGACACCTTTTAGTTTAAAGGGTTAAACCTTGATATTTTTATTTGTATTTTTTATTTCAGGCTAGTTCAAGAAGGGCGAAGGGGCCGTCCCACACCCCACGGCAGCACAGAAACAGAGGCATCGACTTCTACTTCTCTAAGAGCAAGAACCTCTGAGGAGCAGAAGATTGTTTACGGGTTGTGTTTGGCAGTTTAACAGCCTGGAGTTATCGTTCAGAACAGTTTGTCAGGGGATACTTTTTGGTGGTTTACTTTCAACTGGCAGAAATATGTAAATAAACTATATATATATTGAATCTGTGTGTCTGTAATGGTTTATGTAGACTGTAAAAGTCAGGGCTGTTGAAAATGGGGTGATATAAAGGACCCATTTTGTCAAAATACAACTTTTGATTGAGTGTGTAAACAATGTTTCAAACATGATTCATTCCCTAGTCTATGCAGTCCATGTACAATACTCTGCAAAAATCTTGATCCAGCCCTCATTTCTTTATATTTTGCCTCCAAAGATCCAGCTTTCCTTGTATTAATGTAGTGTTGATAGATCCTGGAGGACTTGCAAAGATTCATTTTCAGTCCAGTCCCTGGACCTGATTAATTTCAGAGGAATGTTTTATTCTGTGTTAAGACACACATTTCAAGTTTTATTGTCATATACAAATAATAATGTACCATCATTACTGTAATGAAATTCTTAGGCTTGTGGTCCCCCAACTTACATAAATATGTAGAAAAGTATACAGAAAAAAAAATTTTAATTGGAAAAAAGTGACCTATGTATGAATCATTCAACCAGAACAAAGACTATCTAACCAAAGCTGCAAATATTGACTTTGAATTTGTGACATTGTTATTGTTTAGTTCTGTCCATTCACACTGAAGTTATAAGGAGTGTTTCTGCCTGGGAACACAATTCTTAACAGCCTATCAAAACTGAGGTTGTTTATATGTGAACAGAAACAGCCTGTGTAACATAAAGGCACAGAAACAGCCTGTGTAACTTTAAGGGATGAAAGAGAAGTTGAAAACTGATCGGAGAGTGATTGCTTGGAAGATGGACCACCCATGGCACAAAAAGACATCATATGGTTTTAAATAATTATTTGTCTTTACACTTTCTGCAGCAACAATTCATTTTTTATTTAACTTATCAGATAAATTCAACAAGCACTAATTAAGAAATTAAAAACATCAAGACATTAATTCCTGATTTTTCATGAAATTCAAAATAAATTGTAGAAGATGCATCTACACTAAAGCCTCCATGTATTTTGGATTAAGATAATTTATGGTGAGATGAAAAGGACAAAAACACACGTACAGTAATGCTGCAGCAACAAACAAAAACTTTTGATTTTGTGTGGCTGTTGTTCTGAATAGGAAGTGGGGAGTTGCGGCTGCCTATTTAAAGGACAGAGTTTACAAGAAAGGGGAAGAGAAACAACCGCTGCAACTAAAGTTTACACACAGTGAAAAGCATGAGAAGTTCTGACTATTATACGTGTTATTGCTTTACAAATGATTGATATATCCTTATATTTTTAAACACAAAAAGCAAGGTTGATTCTACATTATATCCTAACGATTGCTTTTTAATTCGCATTGACTGGTTTTGTGTTTGGTGTGGGGGTTAAACCTGACATTCGACTTTTGGGCATAGCAGATGTCCACGTGACCCACAAGTCCGGTTTGTCCAAATTTGGCCCGACCAGAGCCCGACTTTTCCGGCCGTCGATATTTAATAAAGTGCTGGGATTGGGCAAGCTCAGACTGACAGACAGCTCGTCCAATCCTAGTGCAGGGTCACTGTGACACTAATAGAGCAGAACACACTTAACTAGCCCTGTTTTTGAATCATGTTGACAAAAATTATGCATGTCATGTTATGAAATGTCATGTTCAGTTTAATAGCTTAATATGTTCCACTAGAATAACACAAATCTGGTTACATTTTCCCCTAAATTGATCCAACAGTGTGGCTAAAAAGGGAACTTTCAGTTTATTGAAATAAACTTTTTGGTTTATTGACGACTGTGAATAAAACTATTGAAAATCAAGATCTGCGGGAAAGAATAGCAAGAAATAGCAAAAAAAATCTCTCTCGCTCTTTAACCAATTATTCAATAGGGGGGAGTGAAAATACGTACTCTTAGGTAAGATTAACTGTACTCATTTTGGTCGTTTTATATCAGTGATAGAAGTATATTTTCTTTCTTTAATTTCTTTATTTCTTAATCTAAATTCTAGTGGTTGGACGCTAGAGGGTCAATCTCTCGGCTCGCTGCGTCACTGTGACGCGCTGGGTTGAGTTTCCTCATTCTCTGATGTAGAAGTTCTTTGCTGTAACTTCCCAGCAGGAGCTGAGGAGCATGGGCTGAGAGGAGAGAAGTGGCTGAAAAGTTGGAGAAGTTTTTCCTTAGACCGAATGACAGTTTTGTCTTGAGCACCAGTATGGCATCTTCTTCATCACCAACTCCTGCTGGTCCAGAGATTGACTACGAGCAGATCCCCGTGCTGGCCCTGAACTGGGGGGTGAGGAAGAGGCTGGGGCTGTACCTGAACCCCTCCAGCATGGTGGCCTCCGACTGGACCGACCTGGCCGAGAAGATGGGCTTCTCCTACCTAGAAATCAAGAACTTCGAGAAGAGGGAGAACCCCACGCAGACCCTGCTGGAGGACTGGCAGACCAGACCCGGCGCCACGGTGGGCAGACTGCTGGCTTTCCTCCGGGAGGCGGAGAGGAAGGACATCATCACAGACCTGAAACACCTGATAGGTAGGAGCTGAACCACATCTACAACATTACTGTGCATTTTTGTATATTCTGGCAGCAGATTTTTGCATGTTGACAAAAAATGTATATCTACAAAATTAAACAAATGTGAGAATAAATACAAATAATATAATGAATTCTAATTATACATGTATCAGTATCAGTAGTGTTTGGGTTTGGCTAAGCAGTGCATTTTTGAAACAAATCAGGTGATCTCTGGTGTCGCTGAGAACAAATCCAGAGTCAAACATTGAAAACATTTTTTTCTGTTAAAAAGCTAAGAAACTGTATGATGAATGTAACTTTTGTAAACAACCTTCTCTCTGACTCACCGATGCGGATAAGACTCTCAGCCTGGATGTTACATTGTTTCATTTGGAAGTTGAATGTAATTGTAATTAATGTAATCTGTCTAGTCCTGTAGATATAGCTAGTGCTGATAATCAGCAGCGTAACCTCACGGTTATCCTGCAGCCCTCGTATCAAGCCTGGAGGATCTGCTTGCAGAGAGTGATAAATGTATCTTCTGTGTGCAGATGAGAACTGTAAGAAGTACCTGGAGCTGCCGGTTCAGGTTCCTGTGGTGGACAGTAGAGACCAGGACGAAACCACCGATGATGGTTTGTATACACTCTTTCGGTGCTGTGAGGATCTGCATTCACATTGTGTCGCTTTATTCTACCTTGCATGTAATTTAATGTAACTTGATTTAAGTCATTTTGGACTTCCATTGGAGACAAACAGAGCATACACAAGTATACAGTACAACAAAAAACATTAAATTAATACATTCATCTGAAACAGTTTGAACACCAAGAATCACATTTAGTTGATTTTCTAAATAAATACACACCCTCTGCATAATATACATTTACTGATTATTTGCTGAATTTAATATTTTGGGGGAAGAATGAATAATTAGACAATAATATATGACCTGTTCAGAAGCAATTGTTTTATCAATAATAATAATACAGGCACTATGAATAAGTGTGTGTTCAGCATATAATGAAGTCTTGAATCACCTTGTTTGTGCAAAAACTATCCAACTCTCTTATCTTTGGTGGTGGTGGTAGGGGGGATGTAATTATCGGCGTTAACGCAAAGATTCCATGCGATTAACGGTGTTAATATATATATATATATAATGGAATTACCCGGTATTATCACCTAATGCTTGTTTAACCGCTGTGTTGTCTTCAGGCCTCATGCCAGAGAAGTTCGACGCATTTATTTGCTACTGCCAGAGCGACATCCAGTTTGTGCATGAGATGATAAGACAGTTGGAGCAGACGCAGTATAACTTGAAGCTGTGTGTGTTCGACCGAGACGTCCTTCCTGGCACGTGTGTGTGGACCATCACCAGCCAGCTCATCGAGAAAAGGCAGGTCTCGGAGGTTCCGGTTATTTTTGGATCCGTGTCAGTGGGGACGGCTGGTACGGCGTGAAATCATGAGTTGTGTAAATTGTGATGAGTTGTTGAGAAATCTCCGCTGTCATGCTCTGTTAGGTGTAAGAGGATGGTGGTGGTGATCTCTGATGACTATCTGGACAGCGATGCCTGCGACTTCCAGACCAAGTTCGCTCTCAGTCTCTGCCCTGGTAAGTAGCCTTCAGCTAATCTAGTGGGTGGGCTATAAACCACACGCTCTGATGCTGGAGCTGATTACGCAGTACGGTATCTCACACTGTGACCTTTTCCCTTCCTGCCAAGGCTTTCGCAATTACTTGATGAAACTCAGTTATTTGATGAGAAATAATCATCATGTGTAATTGACCTCATAGAATTGGCTGTGGTTTGTTGGGTATTTGCTTTACTCTTACATTCTACTAATTATATTGATAAGCAACTTGATATGCATGCACCTTTGCTCATATTTGCATTTTTGCATGCAACATAATTTAAAATTCATTTTTTTAAAATTGAAAGTCTGCTGCTTATAGAGAGAAATAGTGTGAACACATACATTACAATGCATTATTGCACAGATTTATTGCACTTTTGCACACATTTTTGCACATATTTTCTGGCATTTTTGCACACAGCTTTTTTTGTTTTATTTGATTTAAAAAATGTGTGATTTAAAAAAAAAAAATCATGATTAAGTGTTGGTCCTTTTATAAAGAAATCGTGAGTTTTAATTCTGGGGATGCAGCAGGCACCCGGGTGATCCAGAGAGCAAAACTGCCCCTCTCAGCATGGGCTTCTGTTTAGCTGACCTAGCAGAATTAGCAATTGTCTGATGACGTTGCATTAGTGGCTGTTTGAGAAATGGTGTGTGTCTGAAGTGCATCTTCACCTGTACGGTTTAGTATTAAGCATTAGCTGGACAAAGCTAGTGGGTGTAATAAAAATGAAAAAATGTGAGAAAATCTGATAAAAATCCCAAGAAATTATTTGAGTGGTTTTGCACAGAAACATAGACTCTGTTTACCTTACAGTGATAAGTGGAGCAGGGGTTAAAATGTCTACAACACAAAAATAACCATGTGATGGGGTGGTTGGTTTGTGTAGTGGCAAAACAACACCAGTAAGAGTCCCTGGGCAAGACTCCCAACAATATATTCCAAAAACCTAAGTTGCTTTGGATAAAAGTGTCTGTTAAATTCTGTAAATGTAAATGAATTTTATAAATGAGTTTTTATTTTACTTTTTTTTACACCCTGGATTTATTCCTCCAACAAAAGTCATATTCAGAAATATGTTTGTCACGATGTATCTTCCGTAAAACAATGTTACTGGTATCAGAACATTCTTAACTATTTCATACAATTGCTTGCTATAAGAAGGCTTTTGGGGCCATTTAGGTATGCAGGAACTATGCTGTACCTAAAAAGTACTGTGATGGAACTGAACTTGGATTATGGTTTGATGTTCCAGTGAAAAGGTTTCGGTCTTTTATTATTTATAGTCTTGTTTTGACTTTTTAATTTTCTTATGCATTCTTTATGCATGTGATGAAAGCAGAAACCATATAACTTATACCCCATATAACTTATACTCCACTGCACTGGTTCCCGTGCCGGTTCCCAATTTTGTAACAAGTGCCGTGCTTTTCCACAGAAAACAACTGGTGCCGGTGCCCGAAAACAAGCACCGAACCGGCACCTTAACTCTGCTGGTCTCGTAGCAAGAACCCGTGATGTCACGAACGGTGGGCGGAGTCTTGCATGTAATCGTTGTCTATGTCGATCTTTTTCAGCTGTAAAAATACACGGAATTAGCTGCATTTGGACACTGAAATTCTCAAAGTTTGGAGAATAACCAGCAAGCAGAAACTGAATTCGGCCATGTTTGTTTCTGGTTAGTGGGCGAAGCCTGTCACGTATTCTCATGCGGCTCCCGCTGAGCTCCTGTCTGGTGTAAGTGCGGGCCGGTTCTAGGCTGGTTCCCGACTCAACACCAGCCGAGCACCAGAACCGGCACCTGGCACTAGCATCAGTGTAGTGGAAAAGGGGTATTAGTGATGTCCTGGATGACCTTCACATACATTTGTTATGGTGCTTAAAAACTCACACTGAAATGAATCTTCAGCCCAGAGAGATGGTCATACCTGTACTTTCCAGTGGTTATGTTTTTTCTTTGTTTATTTTGTGCGGCGAGTAAAAACCACTCGCCTCTTTCTTAGTCCATCTGTTGACATGGCAATGTTTTAACCTATCAGAAAGCAGTGCTGCAGTCAGTTTGGCTGCGGCCCACTTTCGGCCCTGCCGTCGTGCAGCTTGGGTTTGTAATGGAAAAACATTTGTTTGCGGTAAGATGTGGTTCCTTGTGACAGAGGAAAAGTGCTGAAAGGCCTCTGGTTCCATTTACAACCAACAGTTTTGTTGAGTTTCACATCAAATCTCTCTGAATGACTTTATTTGCACTTGAACAAAATCATTTTGCTGCAACTTATCATAAAAATGATGAACAGATTTCGCAGTTATCATATAATCTGTAGTGACAGCCCAAACAGTAACTAATTAAGTGGCTTCTGCTGATTAGGTGTTTTTCTGTCTTCAGGGGCTCGCACTAAACGACTGATTCCTGTGGTCTACAAACCCATGAAGAGGCCTTTTCCCAGCATTCTTCGCTTCCTGACGGTCTGTGATTACACCAGACCGTGTACACAGGCCTGGTTCTGGACTCGATTGGCCAAGGCCCTCTCTCAGCTCTGAACACCACAAACACTGTACCTTCAACTGCAGGAACCCTGGAGACCTGGTGTCCAGCACAGTTTGGCTGTTCTCTTCTTCAACACACTCACTGGCAACCAACAGGTGACTGGATTCAGGTGTGTTTGAACTGGGATGTCGGCCCACCAGGATCGGATTCGAACCCCCCCGTTCACTGGCTGTGCAAGGTGTCTTCATTTATAAATGTTCTGAACATCTTTATGTTACAGTGCAGTCAATACAACAGTAACAATGATTCTGACTTTTAGAACCTCCTCTTACTCTGGCAATAATCATATGGGAACTACCACAGACATTAAACCCCTTTTCCTGTATGTTCTTGTACAGTAGAAAGTATTACAATATCTAAATTACATATATTTTATACATTTTATATTTAAAATATAGTTATTTTGTACAGAAACCAGACCACATTTCCCACAGTCTTATTTTCAGAAATATTTTGGAATCTGAAACAAAAGCACAACCCGCTTCATTTGTTCTGCCAAAGATTTCATGACCGTTTTTGATAGAGTTGAACATATTGTGTATTTTTATGGTCGATTATAAACTCTCTAGGCCTTTGGTCAGTCCTTTGGCTGATTTTAAGTAACCTTTTTTTTTTAAACCTCACATTGTGTGGACCAAAAGACAAAACACCCAAGCACATACCAAATTTGAAATATAAAAATTTGATGTGGTGTTTACTGGGCCAAAGTTGCATTCTAATTTTTTAAAAATCCTTTTAACATAGCATGAATTTGAGGGCTACAATGAAAATAAGAGGTGACAGGCCATGGGTATCTGAACCATTTGATTCATTGATAGAGATGAGTTTTGATTTGTTTATGGGGTTAGTTTGCTGATGGGGTTAGTTTTGATTTGTTTATGGGGTTAGTTTTGATTTGTTGATGGGGGTTAGTTTTGATTTGGTGATGGGGGTTAGTTTGTTGATGGGGTTAGTTTGTGAATGGGGGTTAGTTTTGATTTGTTGATGGGGTTAGTTTGTCATTATAGGTTACTTTTGATTTGTTGATGGGGTTAGTTTTGATTTGTTGATAGGGGTTAGTTTTGATTTGTTGATGGGGTTAGTTTGTTAATGGGGTTAGTTTTGATTAGTTGATGGGGTTAGTTTTGATTTGTTGATGGGGTTAGTTTGTTAATGGGGTTAGTTTTGATTTGTTGATGGGGTTAGTTTGTTAATGGGGGTTAGTTTTGATTTGTTGATGGGGTTAGCTTTGATTTGTTGATGGGGTTAGTTTGTTAATGGGG
>JBBPDH010050926.1:0-12437 GCA_037974565.1 Clupeocharax schoutedeni | reverse complement strand
TTTGGGCCCTAAATGATTGAGAAATATTAACCTGGTAAGTCTCTTGGATCACTAACTGGTCAGCTAATGGTTAGAAGCTGGAACCACCTCCATCTTTGTACAGTATTGTCCAGCTAAACAACTTTTTAAAATAGGATTGTTGCAGGTTTGGTCAATTAGTCATTATGTTGCTCACTGCTGGAGTTAACTTGATCTATATACGGTATTGCCGAGCTAAACAGCATTTAAATAGAATTCTCACAGGTTTAGTCATTTAGTCATTATGCTGCTCACTACTGGAAACACCTTCATCTATATACAGTATTGCCGAGCCAAACAGCTGTTCAATAGAATTTTCTCAGGTTTCTAATGGTTTTGCTCAGTTGCATGTGTGTTCTTATATGGATCATTCAACACAGTTTTGTTAAAATTTCCTGTGCTTTGCTCTTATGCCATGTCTGCTCTCATGTATCATTTTATCTCATGTTTGATGCCATATCTGATGCAGTTACTGTTAGTGACCCTCTACTGCTGCCATTACACATTTTCTTGCAGAAATGCATATCTGGTTCTCCCTCAGTATGCAAGTGAATAATCTTCCGCCTAATCTCGTCAGATATGTACTTTAGTCATGTTACTGCTAATAGGTAATAAACGTGAGGGGCAGCTGAGGTGTGTTTGGGTTGTTGGGTCATTTTAAAGGGGTACATTGAGGGGTTTGCTGTAGCTTTTGTCTGGAGGACACAGCTGTAAACTACCTGTTTTAAGATGGGAATGATGGAGGAGTTAAAGTTACAATCAAGTATGTGTGTGTGTGTGTTTTCTGCATTATATTAACGGGTACTTTTTTGCTATTTTGACTGGAAATTAAATTGATGAAAAGGTGGTCTGTGACATTTACATGTAATCTATGAAATTAGAGTTTCTCTCGGAACATGGCCAATATTGTTTACTTGCTGTTCTAGGTCGCAACTGTGAAATACACCAGATGACTGGGAATTACATGTGGGATAAGGACTCACTGAAGGAGTTCCTGATTGGAACTAATCCAGACAGCCGCTTACCCCTGTGGTGGAATGGCTCGGAACCTATTTGGGTAACCATGCAGAAACTGGGCAAGAAGGTCTACATGTACTACTGGCCAGGTTAGTGAAGTGTGTGTGTACACATGCTCTCCTGAATCCAAAGTAACAGAGTGTCCTTGTAAGTACAATGTAAGTATTATGTGCTATTTTAGTGTGTAATTATTGTCTGTGGAGCTGATACAAATCGGTAAACCTAATAGCCTATAAGCTGCTCGTTGGTGTATTTACTTGGTTCTGTATTCCATACGAAAAACGAATGTGTTCTGAGCAGGTTGCGAAGTGAAGATCCTTGGTGTTCGACCCGAATTCTGTGAGGAATATGTTTACAATCCTTCTGAGAAGAACCTAACTGATTCCATAGAGAATGCCCTTAATGTTCTAAAGTGAGTCTTACACATACCGCTATTCATTAATGCAACATCAACAGAAGCATATTTGGAGTAAATCATAGCCAAAGTGCTATTGACAATGCAGTATATAAACAAAACCAATGGATCATTTATGGGGCTTTTAATTATGTGCTCAATTATGTATAAGAAATCAAAGAAATGGTTTATGTTAGACTATACACATGCATTTTACTGCATCAATTTTGAAGTGTCAAAGCAATCAGTGAACAAAATAATACAAAAATAATCAGCAAAAAATGCAATGAAGTATGTGCTTACCAAAATAACATGTCCAAACATGAAATATAGGTGTATTGTGCTTATTGTCTGTATTACACCACTGTGTCAGTATTTTCTCCAGTAGCATTTGTTTATTCAGTGCTTTTATAAAAAGAATTCAATTGATTTGAATCCTTATGTGTTCAGAGATATACAATAAGCAAATGTCTAATTCTGTGCTTATTTTATGTATTTGATTTGAACAGAAGTGGTCAGGCAGACATGGCAGCTGTGTACTATGAGAACATTGATGTGGAGGGGCACCACTATGGTCCTGGATCAGTGCAGGTGCAGAGGGCTGTCCGTGCGCTAGACACAGCATTTCAGACCCTAAACCGCAAAATCAAGGTCTGTGCAGGCTTTCCTTTTGATCAGGCTGCACAGTTGCTTATATACTGTATATATTTATATATATATATACCTAAAACTACAGAGGAGCATGACTGTGGTGGTCTATTGCAGGAGAAGAAAATGCAAGATGAGCTGAACGTCGTTATGTTCTCTGACCATGGGATGACTGATATTAAATGGATGGAGAAGGTTATTGAACTGGAGGCTTACATAAACATGTCTCATATCATAAAGATGATGGACAGAGGGCCAGTTGTCAGTTTGTGGCCTAAAGAATCCAGGTTTGATGAGGTTGGTTCAATAAAACTGATATGTACTCTGATAAATGAAACATAGGAGTAGCTTGTGTACTTTGCCTGTTTTAGACTTTGTTCTAAGACTTTTATGCCAAGTCATCACAATGAATGCACACTCACTGAAATGTGTGGTATCAAAGGTTGCTTTAGGGACACGCTTTAGGGTTACTCTTGTGTGGGAGTGTACAGTGCATTTAGAAGATCAGCTTACACTTTAGCTCATCTTCTAAATCTTACATGTTAACATCAATAACCCGTTTATTTTTATTTTAGGTATACAGAGCCCTGCAAGCGGCGGACAACATGAATGTGTATCGGACACATGAAATCCCAGATCGCTATCATTACAAGGGTGGAAGGTTCGTTTCACCGTTGACACTAGTTGCTGAACCAGGATGGTTCATCACTGAGGTTGGTCTCTCAAGTCCAAAAGCATTATTTACTATTGAAGTTGAATTCTTTGCATTGTTTTTGGTCCCTAACCACTGGCTGTTAGAAGTTCCATCCATCCATCCATCCTTTATGGGAGGAGGGGGTCACAGGGTGAAAGGAAGAGAAACACTCTGGACAGTTCACTATCGAAGTTACTGAATTTAGAACAAATTTAGAATTTTATCAAAAGAGCAAAATATGGTCATAAAGCATGACTGGTAGGAATAAAGACAGTTAGAACATAATCACAATAATGTATACAGACTGAATATATAAACATAATAATTAGTGCTGGGCCGTTAACGGCGTGAGATTCTTATCGCGCAATAAAAAAAATTTCGCCCCCCGGACACATTTTAAACCTGTCTGTCTCTCTGTGTCTATTATATATTATTATATATAATAATATAATCATTTCAGAATGACTCTCTAATTAAATATAACCCAAAATGAATGTAACATTAGATGAAGAAAAAATGACCTTTTACATTAAATGATTGAGTGGAGACTGATGCTATAAAAGTGAATGTTTCTGGAGAGAACTTCCACATCATAAACTAAACCAAAGCATGCTAGTCTGAATAATTAGAGTTGGGGTATGTCTTAACGCTCGGATGGCTGCTTTAATAAAAAAGGATAAAAAACAAACCTGGACTGAAAATAACTTTCAGTGATAAATCACCAGTAATTCTTCAAAGCAGTACATGGCATGAGCAAAGGGCTCTATACTAAATATTCACTTCAGCTCCTAGATCTGTTCTCCTATTCTCAGCACAGGATACTTGACAGCTTCCCAGGATATCCACTGATATCCAGAAATGCCAGTCATCTCGGTATGCAGTACAGCGGTCCCTTTTCATCACTGCAGCCCCCCATTACCCCTGCCAATTAGGCAACTACCCATCCCTATTGGGCTATTCAGCCTTACATGTAAAAAGCCTGGATTCTTTGAGCAAAGGCCTGGCGAAGTAAAACATCAGCCCTGCTCGGTGCGTCATCAGGCTTAGAACACAAACAAAACAGCATTCCATTGTATTCAGAACCTCAGAGTGGGAAAAAGTGGAACGTGCGTCAGAGATCAAGACAGGGATGAATACATGCAGTGCAGGTTCAATGCAGAAGGCCAACATTATCTCACTTATCTCATCCCTTTCTGCTTGCAGAGCAAAGCCAAGCTGCCTTTCTGGCAAAATGGCACTGGAGTGGCGGATGGCTGGCAGCATGGCTGGCATGGCTATGACAATGAATATGTGGACATGAGAGGTTTCTTTGTTGCTCAAGGACCAGGTAAGCTTCATATATAGTGTACACTCAGCAGCCTCTTTATTTACACCCACACCTGCTGGTGTGCAGGAGGTACGTTTAATTCAGGGTCCAATACATTGGTGATTCCCCGCCCAAAATAAACCCAGCAAACAATAAATACATTTCTTAAATTTGGTGTCTGAGCAAGAAAATCACCTGTCAGCTGTTCTGGACACCATCCCTACAGAACCAGAATTCTAGTTACCCCCCGCTGTAGCCCATCTGCTGATACAGAATCTGATTTATCCTTTAGTCTTTCATCAGCAGGGGTAAGAGCTAATGCGGGGGTAACAACTGGTCTTCACAGGGTGTTTATTTTGGTGATGTCAGGCAGTAATCAGTGTTATCCCACTGAGGGACTAATAATAGCTGAATCTGCTCTGGTGCTGCATGTTGCTATAGAAGCTCTGCTTGTAGCCTCTTTTTTCAAATAGTAGAACGTACATGAGTTACAAAGTTGTAATGATTATCATGGTTTTGCATTAAGTTGCTCTTATTACATTTAGAGTTATTTCAGTGTGAAAAAAGATGAAACTACTAAATCCTAAATATAGACTCGAATACCAACATACCTTTAGTAGCGTTCACATTTTTGGGCCAGTCCTACTGTATATACAAGCTATAAGGTACAGAGCTATATTCGCCCTATTGTTTGGCCAGTGAGTGGAAGATAAAGTATGTGCACTGTATCTGAACTGCCCAATTGCTCTCTGTCTGTCAGACTTCAAGAAGAATTTCCGAGCGGGACCGATCAGAACGGTGGACGTTTATAATTTAATGTGTAAGACTCTGGGCATTGAGCCCCTTCCCAACAATGGCTCCTGGTCTAGAGTGGAGTTCATGCTGACTGATTCCTCTGGTGCTGTGCAGCCTGTGCTGCTTTATATCTGCGTTCTGGCAACTCTGGTACTTCTGCTGTCTGCTCAGATCTAGAACGCCACCCCACCCCAACCCTGACCCAACGTTCCTCCCCCATCACCGAAACTACGCCTTCACCAGGCTTTCGTCAATGCGGCTTAAGGGCCACATCAAACTGTGGAATACTGAGACTCCTAAAGACAACCATGTATATATGGAATATGGAATTATTTGAAAATGAGGTTGTTTATATGTTTCAGTACAGATGCCTCTGTAAAATTTCTAGTTTATTTTTCTTCAAGGGAAATTTTGTTTAGTTTTATAGCTAAAATGGACAGATGTGGAAACACTTATGTTAATGAAGGATGATCCAGCTGTTTGCACATGCACACTGAAACATGATTTGAGGCCAAAGACATTGCTAACCATTGTGGTGGAACAAGCTTTCCTCGTCATTTTTAAATGTGCTTCACTCAGCTGCTTTCAAATCTGTTCTACTGTTTTACTGTTGAACAGTGTTGCGACCCGTCTGAACGTCTGTCTCAGTCTGAGTTCATTTCACTTTAAAATCTAGATTATTTCTGTCCTTAAAGTCTGTATTGTTTTTAATGTAAATGAACACGTTTCTTTTTTTTTTCTTTTCTTTGATGATCTCTCTTCTCATTGTTTGATATCTGTAAGTGTCTGGGACTTTGTACTAATAGATTTTTTCTCAATAAAAGAGATGTATTTGTCATAAGTACCAGTAATAACATGCAGTCCATCCGATTCTGTGGTTTGGGATCTTGGATCATACTACATTCTATAAAATGTGTTTGGAATATGGTTCAATTTAAAATGTGAACTGAACTCTTCCTGCTGAGCAATGAAATGCATCATTTATAAAAGGATTCGAAAGAAGTTAATGAGAAACCAAACAATTACACATGTACACTAAGCACAGCAGCTTCCAAGAAAGGGCCTGAATAATATGAGTGCAGTTTTTTTTATCTAATCTATAAAAATGATTGTCTTTATTATTTTATACTTTGGATACTGGGGTGTATAGTAACAGAGCCTGTGGTGTTGATAAGATGAATTCTGATTTATGATTTTACTGCATGTGTAACTGCTCACTACATGTGTCTTCTCCAGCTATTCTCCGAACAGACAAAGGGTGAAATATTTTAGAGTGCCCCATTAAGTAGTGAGCTGGGCTTTTGTACTGCGTGCGTACGAGTGTAAAGATCAGATTGTTTCAGTACAGCTCATTTTTTTGTGCAGTACAGGCATTTTAGGATCGGTGTTAACTTAGGGACATTGGACGTTCACAGTTTAAACAGCAGATGGCGCAAAAGTACAAGTAATATGGGATTAATGGGAAACATTGAATAATCTATATAGTGTGTGTGCTTGTATATGTGTATATGTATATGCACACGCCAGTATACACCACATGATGGACATATGTATTGGGACGCCTGACCATTACAACAACAGGGACTTTAATCATGCTGCATTCAAACACACAAACATTAATGTGGAGATGATCCCCCTTTGCAGCTATTACAGCTTCCACTCGTCTTGTAAAACTTTCCAAAATTTTGGAGAGGGTTTGTGGGATTTTGTCGCATTCATTCTGAAGAGCATTTATGAGGTCAGTCACTGATGTTGGACGAGAAGCTCTGGCTCGAAATCTCAAGTTTTTCCACATCGAACTAATCTAACCATTTCTTTATGGAGCTTGCTTTGTGCACTGTCCACAAAGTTGGAAGTGTGGCGTTGTTCAGAATGTCTTGGTATGCTTAGGCATTAAGATAATTACCTTTTATTGGAAGTAAGGGGCCTGAAAAACAAGTGTCCCAATATTTTTGTCCATATAGTGTAGCTATATAACGTGCGTGTGTGTATGTTTGTCTAAACAAATCTCGGATAATCAATTAAAAAACTACACTTGTCTGACTAGGGGCACCTTTACACTGCACATTTATTCCGAAGCACAAAACGGCTCCGACCGGTATCCCCATTTTACATACTCTTGATAGGCTGTAGAGCATATTGGGAACTGTCTACCCACCGGCCAGTGACGTATTATACGCTCTTTGCGCTGATTGGTCTAGGCGTTTCACGTGTGAGCAGGATCAGTGTTTCTCCTCCAGAATGGCCGGAGAGTGACAAAAAGAGAATATAACATACGCTGACATTTGGAATACGGTGGAATTACGACTTTGCTCCGTCTTCTGTGGTTTGCTATGGATGTCCCGTAACCAGAACGCGTGGATTTGGCTCCGTTGTCTTGGAAACTTAAGCCATCATCACACTCTGCTACGTAAATGAGCGTTACAGCCTTTACAGCCGTGTAGACAAACACTGGCGCCCTAATTAGCCTACGATATGCAAACTTAAGACGTCTGATTTTCCAATTCCTTTGGAATTATTGTTTTATCATAGCAATTTATGGTAACCATACCAATTACACTTGCTGTGATTTCAACTGTGCAACTGTCGTTATAGCAACCCGGAGCGTTCCATTATTGTTTACATTCTAGTTACTCGTTACTAAATAACGTTAACGTTACATTATATCTCTATTTACTCATATATTTGCTCATATGTATGGTATAACACGATATAATCTTCGGCATGGCTGACTACTAACCTATGTCAACCTCTACATATCACCTGCAACTTATTTATTTGCTCCATTCCTGTGTAGCCATTGAATTTAGGTGATATACCTGTATACATTAAAATAGCTTTTTTTGATTAACCACACTTAACACTAGCGCTAAAGATAATTATTTCGTTTTAGTATCCGTTAATCTGCCAGCTACAACGGGGCACCTCGATAAGGATAGATGATCAATAAACCCTTTTGAGAAGGCTTCGGTAACGGTAACGTTGCTGTTTCAAGTAGCTCAGAGAGGTGCAGGTGCCCGGCC
The DNA here is from genome assembly GCA_037974565.1 of Clupeocharax schoutedeni. Lineage (NCBI taxonomy): Eukaryota > Metazoa > Chordata > Actinopteri > Characiformes > Alestidae > Clupeocharax > Clupeocharax schoutedeni. The sequence continues at coordinate 4,542 of JBBPDH010050926.1, read as the reverse complement.
GACTGCATTTCTTTCGTACATTTGCTCCATTCACACGACTCAGGGGCTCTAAGGAGCTTCAGCAAGGCTAGACAGCCAGTCAGTCGAATGACATTCCGAGCCTCGCTTATCTCCACCGACGTGGACCAAAGGTATGAAAAGCGGCCCAATTCGAGTGGAATAAAGTCTGCCGTGTGGACATGCCCTTTCCAGCAGCATGCATGTTGATGGCAGCAGCAGTGGCAGTGCCCATGCCCATGTCTCCATGCCGGGTGCCGGGTCTCCAGCCGGCTCACCGTGCCGAGTCTTACCGGTTCTCACGCTGGGCATCGCGGCGGCAGCAGTGCTTCTGCAGTTCGGCTGTGGAGGTCTCAGCCTAGCAGCGTTTTTCCTCAAGCTCTCCCTCTCTGTGTCCTTCACTCTGTTTTGCTTCCTGCTGGGCTGTTTTGGCTTACTCGCCAAGAAAAGCCCGGCCAAAATCAGCAAATTCGACGCCTCGAAGAGACACTCGCCCAATCTGTTGGACAAAGTGATGGTAAGGATGCGTTTGGATGGTTTGAAATGATACATTTTGTGCATTGACTACATCCAGGCGCCAACTGTCTCATCACAACTGTGACGTTTACCCCAGTTTTGATTAACGTTAGTGCTTGGCTTGCAGCGGTGGATACGATACATGCTTTCATTATAAGGGTTCACATGGACTGCAGAAACCTTTCTACATGTAGTCTGTTTACATGTAGTCACCTGCCAGAAGAAGCATGAGGTCGTATGGTCACATGGACTTTCTGTAGTTTCCCCTGGAGTTAAGACAGGCATTCTTTAGTCTTTCGTAAGGTTTTATATCTTTGTTGCCCTAACACACAAGTTAGTATAATCATTTTTAATGATTATAAGAACTTCCCAATGGTTAAAGTGTGGAAATTGTTTAAAAAAATGGAACTGTATTAGCCACAGACTTTAGCTTATTCCAAACCTAAACCATATTCGCTTCCATTAGACATAAGTGCTACATTCTCTCACACTCTAATTTTGGCCTTGGTTAAAACCGACTTCCACTGACAGATCAACATGATATAAAGGAGTAGCAAAATCCAAAATCAATTGTGAATACTGTGCTTGCATCATTGAGCGCTCCTTAAATAGCTCTCAATTTCCTAAAAGTGTTTTATTTTAGTCTGGAAATGTACTAATTAACTGATATTGATAAGAAAGAAAGAGTTTTTGTGATGTGAAATGAGGGAGGAGCAATTGTTACAAATATCTAGTCAACAGATGTCTAGTGGTGTTGTGCAGAGCATCACTCCAGTCTCTCCCGCTGATGGACAAGATCAGTTTACTTATATTTAAGCATTGACCAGTCAGGAACCAGTAGCAATTTTATTACCAGGTTTTAATGCCCATCCCTAATTTTAGTTGCAGTATAGTAAACCAGGGTCAAAACTTGATGGTACTTCATTGTATTCTGAGCAAACAGAATTAAAAACTGTGCTGAAGGAGTGGTAAGCACAAATACACCCCACAACTGAGATGAGAATTACATCCTATAATGTAAAAAGTCCTCCTGTAGTACTCCTCAAGGCATATAACTGTATTCAGATCTGGGTGTAAAATGGATTCACATGAATGAAATAGCAGTACAAATGACATCACACCCTCAGGCTATTATGGGAACTAGAAAGGAATAGTTACTGAACATTTATCTTCAGCACATGGTCTGACTTAATTCTGGTTTCACATACCGGTAGTTCTTTTCAGTTTTTAGTGTTAATAGACCTAAGAGGGAGAAAGCAGGTTAACTATACAGTGTTCATAATACAGTAAAATGTAAAAAAATAAACAAGTAAAATAGGTAGTTAAGAATTAAGGATAGTTTTGTGAAATTACACTGTGTTCTTTATCAGCTCTTACCATAATCTGGAAATAGTAACACAACTGGAGAATGTTGCATCACTGACTTAGCAGTAGATTAGTGCATTTTCTCCTGCCACAATAATATGCTCTAATATGGGCCTGTGGGGAGTAGTATTGTGCCCTTTATTACTATGAAAACACTCATTTAATTGCAGAATTACTAACATTGTTTTGTAGGGATATGTTTCGATTTTGATAGAAAATGTTGGTTTATTTCCTATAGATTAACAGGGGACAAACTCACTAACCATGTTAATTAGAAACAAGATATATGTATTTAAAAAGCTATTGCAAAAAATGTCAAAATTCCTAATGGGTGCTTCCCTAAAAGGAAATGCTTACATTGTAGGAACTGTACAGTTTAACCATATTTTTTGCATGAGCACTCTTTTAATTTTCTTGTCTTTTAATTATTTCCAAAAACAGATTAAAGGGAACATGATTTTAAGGGGTTACAAAAAGACATAGCCAGTATAGTTTAAAAACGAAGCTTTCCATCACAACAGTTTGTATATAATAAAATGACTGCAGCTTAGAAAAGTAGAACTTTGATATTATCATCAAATAGGCTATGCTTCAAAATGAATGGATCTAAATGCCAGGAGGGTGGTGTAGCATCAGTCGCCCTGTTGTTTTCAGTGTATGCCGTTTGTCTGGGTTGTTTTTGTGGCAGTATATTGGTTGATGTTTTTGATGTTGTCTTGTGAGTGTGCCTGAAGGGATCTAAACAGGGCATTTAAACAACATTAGGCTTTATTCTGTTCATAAGGCCTATGACTTACAGTAACGTCTGTCTCTGTGTCTTGTGTTCTTCAGGGACGCTTTTCTGTACCGTTGCTGGACTCAGCCCAGACCAGACGTGTGGTCGTGTCTCATAATATGGATAAAGCCCTCAAAGAGGGTGAGTAGCCTAATCCATTCACAGGAATGCAGAGAATTCAAATAATGGATCTTGGTCCTTTGAATGGCCACTGGTCACGGAAGTGTCTCTGCTGTTGAAATGACTGCAAATTATGCATTCAACACATATTTACAATGATCAAATAACAGCAGAGCTGAGGTCATGTGAATCATACCCTTTAGGTGTGTGGTTACTCTAAAAATACTGTCAGTCTTTCTTTTTTGCCCATGTCTGCCTAGTTAGAAAACGAAGCTGCATAAGGAGAAGGAAACCGGCTAAGCCAGGACTCATCTTGCATATCTATCTTCTGCGGATGCTGTCGTTTCACAGGCTGGAAAATAGCTGTGAACAAATTTCTTGTCAAAATCCATCAACCTCAGCTGTTGGCCTGTGATGAATAGGGTTGTCATCGATGCAGACAGAGAGAGGATGAGGACGGGGGTAGAATCATCTGTCCAAATGACATGCCTTTTCTTTTTTGTACAAATTTACTTTTGATTGAAATGAGTTTTTGTAAACAATGTAAGAATCCCAGCTGCCCAGCACACACCGACTCTGGAGGCCTTCTCACCCTTGCCCTCTGTCTGTCTCTCTGAATTTCCTCTTTCCTGGATGACCCACTTAATCTTCCTATGCAGCCACAAGCCTATGGGTTTCATTGTATGGGTTAGGTTTGGGTTAGGATAGTTGCATTTTACATATTAAATATTATGTTCTGAAATAAGATACTGAATCAGGCTCAGGCTTTAAGTCATTGTAGTCAATGTCTGTGATTTCTAAAGAAATAAAGAGGGTGTGATTTTTTTTTCTTCCATCCCCCGCCCCCGTAGCTTTCATAGATCTGGAGCATCGTTTGAATCAAGGGGCGGATCTTGAGTGTAACTGCGGTATTTTTGGCTGCTAAGCTCAGAGACTGGTTTCTGACGGTGCACATTTCCGCTGCCCGTGCATTCGTTTGTTTTTTTTGGGTTTTTTTTTTTCCATGCTGTGGGCGGAATTAGATTACAACACATGCCACTGAGTGTGTGAGCCAAGTGTTCAGTTAATCTTGTCAATTTTCCTAATATTGATTTTGCTATAAGATTTTCTCAGATGTAAAAACTTGGCTTTGATCTCCTGAATTATACTCAGACTAGTGTGTGAGATACCAAAGGACTTTGAAGAGAATAAGCCTTGATTTAACAGTGCAGATGCAGACGCTAAGTAGGCTTTCTTTGGGATCTGTTTGCTTCTTTGAAGGAGGGCCAAATGATATTTGGAGAATATTGCAATGTTTTTTTTTTGTAATAAGTCACAATATTTGAAAAACAATTTTTTTTCATTGTTCAACAAATAGTTGTTCATTTGATAAACCTTTACCAAATGGATCTAGGTATCACTAATGTGGAAAATAGAAGTACAAAAAAATAGTCAGTAGTTTGATGTTCTATTTACAGGCTGCACGTTATGGGCAAACTGCCATATTGCTATGTGATAGAGCTGTGAAACTAATGTAACTAACCAAAAGTTGGATAGTGAACAATCCTCATCCGTTAAGGGCGCACAGACCTTAACACTGAGACGCTCAGTGTGGTTTTGAGACAGTATGACTTACTGCGAGCTATAAAAATCCACCTCAGAAGTAGGAATGCATGAACCAGGATTTTTTCTAACAAAGACCAGCATACAGACTAGAGGTCGACCGATGTATCGGTTTTGCCGATTAATCGGCACCAATAGTTGATTCCTGGAACTATCGGTTATCGGCA
>JBBPDH010050829.1:0-22105 GCA_037974565.1 Clupeocharax schoutedeni | reverse complement strand
CAAACTAAAAACTACTTCCAAAAATATTCAGCTTTGATATTAATGAGTTTTTTGGGTTCATTGAGAACATGGTTGTTATTCAATAATAAAATTATTCCTCAAAAATACAACCTGCCTAATAATTCTGCACTCCCTGTATTTTGTCAAGTGTAGTCTATATTTAAAGGCGATCGGCTGAGAGTATGTCTCTATTTTTACAGTAACAAGGCTTGTCTTCTAGCAAAACGAACACAGCTGCTCTGCCGCCGCTGCCCCCTGTGGACTCATGCTCATCCTGCAGGCCTGGTGGGTCAGCACTACAGTCCAGGGCGGCCAGCAGCTGGGCCTTGTTTGAACTGTACATGATTAGCCTATAGGAGCTGAAGGAAATTCCTCAGAGCATTATGGATTAAAGGTCAGCTCGACTGCTGCGGATATGAACTCCCCCCTCAGAAGGGCTTACATGCTTTACTGGATGAGGGGAGGGAGAGAGGCCTTTGGAACCCCCACTATAATTCCTTGTGCTTTAGTTGAACACAAGGAATTATAGTCAGCCTGTCCTAGAGCAGGAGCTCACTATCATTTTTATAATTTTCTTTTCTCTTCAAGGCCTGGAAGGAAAGGAAGCAAATATGTCTGATTTATGCTCTGGTTCTGTTCATATTTCTTTGCACAAAGATAAGAAGTGCATGATGGTTTTATTGCTTAGGTATCGTAAGCGTTCACTCTATATTAATAGTCGATCAGCAGCTGTAACAAAAATGGTATAACAATAATTGTGCAATTGTCTGTAATTGCCAGTTGCAGTTTAAGTCAGAACCTTATTTGATGTTATTTAAGCAGACAAATATTTCACTTATAAATGTTAAAATACTGATTTGAAAAACAAATCTCTGTTTGGAGGGCCATGTAGCCCTAACACCTAGACATGACTGTGCTAAGCAGAGTAGTTGGGCTACAAAAACAGATTTACAACAAAGAACCTTACTGTTGATTATTATTACGTTTGTATTGTGATAGGCTTTTACAAACATACAGTAAGAAATTACATACAGTACCATTAGAAATAAAAATCAGTGCCATAGTGTGATAAAGATGTTCTGCTATAGATGTCATGTGGCCCAGCTAAGGATAGTGATGCGTTTGTCATATGACTCAGCTCTAATGTGAACTGAATGGTCTGTTTAGTGATGTTTAGCACAGCAGCCTTGTTGAACAGTAACAAGCGTGCACAGCTTAAGCAGATGGATCATAGCCTATTTGTACTAGGAGGCTAAAGCGTGCATTCTCTCGTACTCATGAAACATAAACGTGGCTTAACTGCAGCTTAAATGTGGCGCCTTTCCTCGTCGTCAGGTCGTGCGAGCCGAGGAGCGGAGCCGGTGAGTTATTTATAGCTCCAGCAGAGCAGCAGCAGACTGCCCAGGCTGCACCCAGGCAGGCTCCTGATTGCTTCCCTACAGCGTGGCGGACGTAAATAAAGCCCCTGCTGACATCACGCTCTCTTGGCCAGCACAATTCCCTCCATTCACTGCTTCAGCATCACCACCCCCCTTCTCTTTTTTTCTTTCTCTCTCTTCTGTAAGGAGGGGCCATGCGGCCCAGCCCCCCTCTCTCTCTCCGTCCGGCCCGCAGATGGAGTGTGAGGCAGGAGGCGCGCCGCCCGTCCAGCCGTATCAGGCTGAGGCGTCCGAGGCGCCGTCCTGATGAACGAAGCAAAATAAATGCAGCTACCTGGGTGCCCGTGGCCGCTCTGTTGCCTTCATGTAGGTCAGAGCAGGGTGCTGAGGGAGTGATCACATGGCGCATGGAGTTTATTAGCAGGAGACTTTACCTTCACCTCCTCTCTCTCATCCACTTCCTCCTGCTCGGCTCCTCCTGCTCCTCCAGCAGCAGTTGATTGACCCCATCATGGGCTCCTTCGTGTCCGGCTGCTTCGCCCAGCCCGGCCCGTCCAGTGCCGGACACTCCTCCATCCCGTAAGTCGTGACCTTTGCCTTGCATGACGTTAGATGCCATGACGCTGCGCGTTAGCGTGCAGGCAGCTGCTCCTGCTGCGTTTCCTTGCGTGTGTGAGAGTGTGTGTGAGTGTGTGCACACTGCAGTGACTCCTCAGAACAGTAGCTGGCAGCATCTCTCTCCTCACTCTCTCTCTTTCTCTCTCACTCTCTCTCTCTCCTCTGTCCTCTCTTTCTCTCCTCCTTTTTCATCGCTCTTTCTCACTTTCTCTCTCCTTCTCTCTCTCCCTCACTCACTCACTCACTCACTCCTCTTTCTCTCCTCTCTGTCATCTCCCTCTCTCTGTCTCTCTCTCCCTCTCTAACTCTTTCTCTCTCTCACTCTCTCCTCTCTTTCTCCCCCTTTGTCATCTCTCTCTCTCTTTCTCTCGCTCTCTCCTCTCTTTCTCTCCCCCTTTTCACCTCCCTCTCTCTTTCTCACTTTCACTCACCCTCTCCTCCTGCCTCTCTCTCCCTCCCTCTCTCTCTCCAACGTCCTCTAATCCTGAAGGTTGAAGCTGTGCTTTGCTCCATTGCCCCCCTCCAGAAAGTGGGCGGATCTTAATCTAAAAGGCAGATCAGGATGCAAACACTAAACCAAAACACGATGCTATGCTTTGAAAAACAGTATTGCTCTTAAGTTGAGCCACCGGCTTGGGTAATAATTGCTCTCCTTACTCTGATCTAAGACACGTGGTCAATATGTGGTTTGTCACAACAAAACACACTTTTAACAGAAAAAACAAAGCTTTCAGCTTGACCCGTTCCAGTGAACCTGCTTCACCCTAAGATGAAGTTTGCCTTTGCAGCGTACACAGTGGAAATGACAGGAAGCTCTATGTGGTAAAATGAGAAGCTCTCTTGCAGACAACAGCAGAGAAATGTGCTTCCAGAGCACTGTGTACCTCAGTATATGTCAGTACACCAGAGGACAGAGCATCTTTCACATTTGCAGAAGATTGATCATTTACTGTGCCGTATGGCAGAGTAATTTCATTTCTCATCATCTGAAATTGATGGCAGTAAATTGCTTGGTTTACTGGGCCTCCCTGACATGCAAATCACCTGGTTCCACTGTTAATACGAGGCGTTAAAGCATCCAGACAGCGTAAATAAACCCAAATTAAAGATTCTCTACTTACAGTTTTTCTGAATTGCTAAAACACAGTTCCTGAAATCTCATCTCTTTGTCTCAAATCACTAAACACAAACTCCAAAATTGAAGCTACACAAAACCAAACATTTGACCCAAAACTATTTTAACTGCACTCAAAATCAAGCACTATTGTCAAAAACCACACAAAACCAGCCAATCTGCAAACACAACTTAGCAACGATTACACAATACATAAAAAATACAAAACACTAAGGGATAGCAGGAAAATAATATTTATTTATTCATTTATTCTTGTACACATTTAAACAAAAAAATATATATATATATTTTACAGCAGATTCAGATCATTTTTTTGCCTGAGCTTCATCCATGAAGATGTAAACATTCTTCCTAACCATTCCTAACCATTAAGTCAGTTTCAAAGATTCTCTGTACACAGTGAAAACAAACTACATTTAGTGCTGTAAATGACACAGTAAAATGTATACATGTGCTGTTTGACAGACAATACCGTATACATTCTAGTACTGAGTTTACTGTAAAAGATTACTTACTTTCACATATTGATTTCGTTGATCTTTCACTTTCTCACAGTTTTGCTCAAATGGTACCCGATAAACTTCATCCTTATGGTCATCCTTATCCTGTTGCGTGGCAGGACACTGTCAATTGTTGACAGACTCTATTTATTCCCTCAAAATGTATTTTGTCATCTATAATCTGCTGCTGTATTTCATGCAGTCGAATCGCATTATTTTGACTGACCATTTTGACAATAAGTGTCTCCTGGTGTTGTTCTTCCACCCTCATTTGGCCGTCTTTCATTCTAAAAAATGATTTTTCATTGCCGCCTTACTGAGACAAGTATACTTTTTGCTTTTTTTTTTACGTTTTCTTCTCTGAAGGTCCGGATTATAGAACCTGCTTAGGTATTGGTTGCACACTTTGCCCTGCCTCCCTCATAGTCATGCCAGGCACCAGACCATGATCTATGACAGTTGCTCGAATGTCATCTTCTTCTTGGTCTATGTCCTTTCCCACTACCTCTGAGTCCTCTTCCTATTCTGCTGTTGTGCTCCATTGTTGGATCCACTCACGCTTTTTGCATTTGCAAGGCTTATATACTGTTTGCTAATTGGGTTCACTGATTGGACACATGTTTTTTCAATTTTGAGTGGTAGTGTGTAAATGATGAAAACAGTGCGTTTGTTGGGTTTAACCTCTGTAGCCTGTGTGCACCATTCTGGGTACAAGTGCACCACAATGCTAAATGTGTTTTGTGTTTGAGAATGTGTTTAGAGTTTTGGTAAACTGTGTCCTAACCAGATGAATAGAGTTTAAAATTTTGACAACTGTGGGAGTGATTTGATGAAAGAGTTTTGGTAGTTGACAGTTTAGTTTTTCCAATGGGATTTTGTGTTTTAGCAATTCAGAAAAACTGTAATAGTATTCAATAACAAGCAGTCCTTACATAGTCGCAGTTTCGACATCGAATATTTGAGCTAATAGTAATGACTATAACATACAATGCAATTTATTCTGCAGTTTTCGCAGAAAAGTGAAAAAAGCTGTCCAGGGTGTTTCACCCTATGAGCATCAGAATAGGCCCCACACCCACCAGTGGCCCTGGTTAGGATAAACAGCCCAGAAAATGAATGAATGAATTATTTAATATCATTTTGGTTGGAAACAAAGGGGCTAAAGTTTTGAAATGCCTAACAAAGAACTGTCCAGTCATGCTTTTTCTCACTGTGCCTGTGTAGATAAAGCCAAGTGAGCACCCACTGGTTTGGGAGCTGGACTGAAGGCTTTACACATTAGGTTACTGTAACTATGAACATAATTTTGACGGTGAATTATCAAGTTTTGATATCTGATGGGTGGGACCAATTTTGTGAGATTAAAATTAGTGCTGCATTTAATGTTAGACGCACTGCATTATGTCACTGACTGGATTTTAGCTGTTAGAAACAGAAAGCAGCATCAGCACCTGCCACACAAACATAAAAATAACAATAATATAAATAAATAGTAGCTAAACCTTCTTAACTCTAGAGCAAACAGGACTACACCGTTGTCAAAACACTACATACAGGTCTTATTGGTTTACTGGTTTTCCACAGATGTGTACTGGCTAAAATCTTGGGCCATGTATGCAGTCATGTTGGGCAGAGTAAAATGGATCAGCATGTGGAATTGGGTCTTTCTGTATGTTTTCTATTGCTAAATAAAGGAAACTTATTGCTTTTCATTCTTGGTTAGTTTCATCAGAGTGAAAGAGCTGCTAGCTGTTAACTGATTATTCATGTAATTACTTTGCCAGATAATCTGTGTAATAATTGATCTGTCATTGCAACAAAAAGGTTTTGATGTATTTATGTTTTGCAATAAAATTACATTAAAATAAAATAAGAACTTACGCAAGTTTTGCTCCTGTACCAACTAACTAATGTGTACTGACCTTGTCTGAATTTCAAGGATACTTTTAGAACAGGATTAAAAATGTCTCATGATGTTCTCACAAACAGTGACACTGCTAACAAAAAAACCCCAAAACATCCACTGTTTTGTTTCATACATCTGGCTTAAACCTGCCTGTCATTTTAAGAGAACAAAAGCTAAAAATGAGGCCTATGATAATTAATATGTAGAATAATGTTGTGGTTCTTTAGGCTGCAGTGTCATTTACCTGGTTGAGCATTTTAACAGTATGTTTTCATCTCTAGATCAGTTGTGTATCAATAGGCTTCCAGGTCACGCGGATGTTGTATTATGTGAAAGGTACACAGAATGAGTATTTTAAGCTAATTAGAAAAACACACCAGGGACTAGCTTTAGTAGTGTAACACAGTGAGCTTTAGTGATTTCTGTGAAGTTAATGTTAACACATTCTGACAAATCACTTTGAGCTACGTGTCCTTGAAGAGTAGCTGTAGTTCAGTTTGTCAGTACTGTTTACAGACCGTTCTTCAAGAGGCTGTTTTCTTTTCAGGCTGAAAGTAACTCCTGTGGAAAGCCAAGTCGGACTTGCATATGTTGTACATGACTGTTGGCCAAGATTTTACTTGATTTTAAGCTGTGGGTCTGCATGGACACTCTGAATGGTCCTCGGCTCCTCAGGAAGCTGCAATGCACTGTAGGCACTGATACCCTTCTATCATAGCCTTCATGAACTTTTTCAGCAGTAGCTCTTCTGTGGAATCGTACCACACAGGCTGCATTTTGCTCCCCTGTGTATCCATGAGCCTTGGCAATTTATGACACTGTTGCCAGTTCTCCATTTGTTTTTCTTTGGACCACTGTTGGTAAATACTAACCACGGCATATTGGGAACACCCCGCAAGATCCACTGTTTTGGAGATTCTCTGTCATCTAACCCTGTGGTCCCTAACCTTTATTTTGTCACGGACCGGTTTAATATCAGAAACCATTTTCACGAACCGGCTTTTAAGGAGTGGCAGATAAATATACGTATATTATACAAATAAATGAGGATATTTAAAAAATATAATAATGGGGTATCTTTAAAAGGCGCCGTTGTATCAATATAATCAGTGTTATTCATTTTTAATATTAAAACCACTGACTGGCATTGTGAATAGCATGCTTTAAAGCATTATCTATCAGGCAACTACAGCGAGAAGAAATCATATGACAGGTGTAGATTTAAAAAGTGTAGGGTTTAATTTGTTGATTCCTTAAACATAAACTCAGTACAGACCTTTGTTGAACAATAAGCACTGCTGTATAAGAAACAGCATTATCAGCTTCTGTGTTGTCTGTGCAAGATACGTTACTCCTGCATGACTAGACAGCAGGCAGTAAACAGTATGTGTTTACGTGTGTACCAGGTGGCCGCTGATGTGTGTTAATGTCATGTGACGGAGACCTGCCTGTCGGGTATCATGGCCTCTCAGCTTGTGCTGAGAAAGCTGTCACTTCCTAGCCCCTGGGAGTAGATCCTGGACGGCACTCAGCCCTCGTCGGTGCCAGAGGTGTGACTCAGCACAGCCGGCCAACTGCCAGACGACCGCCTGCCTGCCTCAGTCTGTCGTCCCGCCATGCCCACCAGATCTCTGAGCTCACTCATTAGAGGGCCCATATGACTCTTACTTTAATGTCTAAAAAACTATTTTGAAATACAATGTAAACCCTGTTAACATTTACAGATATACTTTTTACTAGCCTTAATGATCAAACAACATTGTGTCTCCAAAGTGGTACATTTTCTGAAGGAAAAACATTAAAGTGTCATGGTGGTAACTCCATATGAGTGTTTGAGTAGAAAAGAGGGTGGGCACTATTATAGTTTTTCACCTTAATTTAACAAGTTAACAATGTGGAAACCCCCTTACAAAACCCCTGCTCTTTTTATCTCTGCATGTGCAACACACACACACACACACACACACACACACACACACACACATAGAAAACAATTAAAGGGATGGACAGAAGGGATTTGATTAGCATTTAAAACCAGTATGGGAAAGTGAAGTCTCAGATTCAGATTTATTGCCACATGAACAGTGTACAAGTTCAATGAATTTTTTTACTTCTTGTTGAGATATTCAGTGCAACCAGCTCTTCAGCAGCAGAGTAATAATGTCTCAGCGTTCTTACCTTGCCTCCAAGATAACACTGATATGCCATACACAGGATATCAGAGGTTACTATTAATGCAGCAGTCATCATTTCTGGTCTAAACAACTGGAAAAACATACAGATTTCCTTCTTCCAGATGTGAGTGTAATTTGCTGTTGTAGTTTCTCCCAAAGCTAACTATAACTAAGGAGTATAAGTGGCTGTTTAAATTATGACTGCATGCTTGTGTCTGCTGCTAATATTTCATAGTCATATTTGTTCAGAGCAATGATTTGCGTGTTGTGACCTGGCTTTGTACTGCAGTGCTGACCCATGTCCATCAGTCATTGTCATCATTATTTGTGTGTAAAAACTATTGATGTTAAAAGTAAAAAATATATGATGAAACAATAAGAATATTGACCCTTCAAGGCGTAGCATTTTACTTACCAAATGTTATTTTTAAAATCACAAAAGCAGACCGATGGACTTGAGAAAAAGGTTTAGAACATGGTTCCAGTGTATAAACAGTAGTAGATGTATATGCTGGCATGATAATTAAGGCAAAATGGTGTCTGAGGCCATTTGCTGCTCTCAAAATGAATTCAGTTAGAATGTTGAGGTGAAGGAAGTGGGTTTAAGTTTATGGTGTGGTCTGCTAGGTATTTATATTATAAGTCATTAACTTTTCCATTTAAGGGATTAAGTTCTAAAGTTAGAAGGCTCTCTGTGTGTGTGTGTGTTTGTGTATGTGTATATGTGAGCATCTGCGTTTGCATCAGCTAGAGGTCAGTAATGAGCCGCCAGAAGGAGGATGATGCGGCAGCTGTTTACATACTGTGATACGAAGGAGTGGACATCCTGCCCAACCCCACAGAATACTGAGAATCACTACTTCTTCAAACAGGCTCAGACAAACCAGCCTGCTGCAGAACATGAAAGCCTATTCTTTCAAAGTGCAGCTACATCTTAATTCCTACATAACACACAACAGAACAACCCTTCAGACTAAGTCGATCTCCATAACTAATAATGAATGAAAGCCAGTGTTGTTTTGGAGATAAATCGTCTTTAGTTTTCATACATGTCAAGAATATCTTTTTTACTGAAATGTGGGTACCATCGTTGAAATATAAGTATAATAACAGAAGAATGAAAGTAATTGTACATATAACACATAATGCTTTTTAGACTGGCCTTTGGTCCAGTACAGAAGGGCCAGTTTAATAGGTTTTTGTGCCAGACCAGGACCTAGTGGTTTTCAGTAGTATCCTTTCTCACTTGCAGTAGAAACTCACTGCAATTTAGCAAATCCTTTACAGTTTTAGGTAAAAGCAGCACGATTAAACTGCCAACGGAAGTGAAAGAATGTTAACGAGGACTGTATGTTGATGCACTGGTTCCTGTCTTTAAAAGTATTACTTTGTAAAGCTTTCACTGTCAGCACATCTAGTGTTGGAATAGTGAATGCAACTATATGAAAAGAATGTAGAATGTAGGAAGCAAGAGAATGTAGCTAATGCATCATCAGTTCACTAAACATGTAAGCCTTGCCTGACTCTGTGATAATGAACATTACCATTTTAATACCCAGGCCCACTCTACAGTGTCTAAACAAAATGGATTCACTGCTGATCGCTCAGTGAGGAGTGTGAGCTGGAGTTGTGAGGGCATTGCTGAGTCATCAGGCTGACAGCTGATGCTGTGCTGCAGGGGCCTGTGCTGGGGCTGCTGGAGCTGGGAGTAATCAGCCCATCCCATGTTTAACTCCTGACCCAAGCCTGATTCCGCAGGCAAGGAGGAGAAAAGTTCTCCAAGCAGTACCATGGAATGAATGTATTTGTGTGTGTGTGTGTGTGTGTGTGTATAGGTGCCTGCAAAAATAACATCTAGGTGCCGCCAAAAACATATACGTGTTTACAACAGCTGTTTTTTTTTCATTAAAGTTACTAAATAAGTTAAATAAATTAGAATAAATACAAATAACATAATACAATATATCAAATTGTTCCTTGTGGAAGTCCAGTCTTAGTTAGCATTTGACTGGAACCAAAGACAAAATATCAATTACGTTTTACAAACCAAAATAATCGTGATACTTCCAACTAGTTTTTTTGTTTGTTTGCGTTAATTCTAATGTTAACATTTTATTACACACTGAGAAAAATGACTTTTAACAGTTTGCGTATGCGTCAGAGACTGTATTATGTATGTTGTGTGTATATATATATTTATATATAGAGAGAGGGAGAGAGAGAGAGTGTGTGTGTGTGTGTGTGTGTGGGTGTGGGTGTGTGTAAAAGAACATATTTATGACCCCTAGTCCTGACAAGGCATTCAAGGAAATATGAGTGTGTATCCCTTTGGAGCTTCTCTCCCCCTCATCTCCTTAGTGTGCTCCTGTGACTGGCGGAGAGGGCTGTAATGTGGGTCTGACTCATTGCTCTGCAGCCTCCCACTCCCCCCTCAAGGGCGACTGCTTCACGGCCAGCACTTCACCTCATGATGAATGGCCATTAAAGACAAAACAGATCTAGTTATCCTTGAGGAGCAAAAAGACCCAGCCACAATGCATGTTGAGACTTCTGTGCTTCAGCCGGGGATTCTATAATGTGCCACAAACTGCTGTCAGAGCTAGGCTGGTGGTACACCTATGCTTGCATGTGTAGATCTAGGCAAAGCAACATTGATATTTATGTGGTTTTTTATCACTTCATGCCCAGACATGAAACCGAGAGTGGAAGTGGATCAGGAGGGCTATACATTACAGTCAATACTGTTAGTTTGCACACATACCAATCATGCCAGTGCTCACTAATATAATTCATAATGCTTACTTCCTCTTACACAAAAATATGTGGCAAGCTTGTGGCGGGAATAATAACGTAAGTGTGTTGCAATTCATCTAATAATTTGAACATTATTTAAAAGAAAAAAAAAGGAGCACTACTAGCTACAAGAATTCTTGGTTACATGCTGCACCATTATGTCACTGTTTCCACCAAATCCAGCTTTAGCTTTAGTTTGGGTAGCTTTCGCTCTGTTAAAATGTTGTGGGTGATGAGGAACTGTATCATTTTAGGGAACTCTGTGACTGCATAGGCACTTACACACTATCTGCTTCTGTAAACACCCCACATTGTTCTAACTTTGACTCTGGTTTTGGCTACCAGGTCTGCGTAAAAGAGCGGAACTTTTCCACCTCCACTACGGGGTGAGCTGCCCTGCTGTTAGTGTAGTTTATTACACTACACTAATAAGGGTATATCATGATAGATATCATTATATGTTACAGTTGTGTCAGTTATTTAGTTTTTGCCAGTTTTGAAATCAGACCTTAATTTGATTTGGTAATTACCTAGATGTATAAAACAATGTATATTGAAGATAAAAAAATGCTTTTAAGAGACAGCTAAATATGAATACAACGAGTGAACCCTACGACTGTACAACAGTGGACAATTAGACCATTCTCAAAAGAGAGTGCACAAGGGTGGTCTATTTTAATTACCTTATGTAATTAGCAAGCTGCTCAGAATCAAGCCCTTGTCTAGTTACGCTGATTGATGAAAGGTTAAGGGCCAGAGAGATTAGGCTTGAGATCTCCCTTAAAACTGATGATAAACTGCTGCAATATCACTATGTTTCCACCAGTGTTTTCAATGTTATTGCAATGAATAATAATATGTATAAAACCATGATATTTGTCCACATCAAACTGACTTTTAGCAAGATTTTCTGAAAAAAATGACTTTTGGTTTATCATTAAGAAGTGTATTGGACAACTTTTTGCTTTTCAAATTTTTTCTTTCTTTTTCTGTCAATTAAAAAATATATTTTTTTGCTTTTCCCTGTCAAATAATGATGTGAGTGGTCACATTTCTCTCCATGTTGAGCTGTTTGAGCACTTTCCGTTTAGAAAGGCTGCTACTTGTCCTGGAAGTCTCTCTGTAGGAGCTGAAAGACGAAGCATTCCTTTTAAAAACACTCATCTACACATGAGTCCAGCTCTCCATCATGCTGTGTTTTGGCACTAAATGTATGCGTAAATTCATTACATTTCTGAAAAAATGTGTCCATGGTGGACTTTTAAATTGTTTTAGTGTTTATCTTGTAGGTATTGAATGTGGTTTGCCATTATGCATTTTAAATTTATTCATGAAATAGTAGTTTCCAGTTTGGTAGCCTGACATGTTGAAGGATTAAAACATTCCTTGCTGTAGATAAGCATACACAAAGGTCTGGTGGTTGTTAGCCGACTTTTCCAGTGCATGTATGTGTGTAGCAGAGGTAGGTGTGAACTCTGGGGCTCTAGAGTTTTAGGCGAATGTTCCTCAGATGTTCTTGTGATGTTTTTCAGAACCCAGCTGTTTGACAGGACTGAGGTTACTGCGGTTCTCATGATAATTGGACCTCATTTGCGAGGAGACACATTGTTTTGCAGCTTTTACCACAAGCTCACATTGCGTTCTTTCCCAGTTTCACATGCAGGAATGAAACCTCTGGCATGAAAACCAATTTGATGTAATTAAAAATATGAGTTATTTAAAAAGGGAATGTCATTAGAACCACTGTCAATTCTGTGGTGTGCAAAAGTGGGTCGTTTTTTGGGCGTTTCTATATATTTCACGAACCGAAAAGCATCTGGACTTGCGTTTGGCCAGCAGTGTCTCACACTGAAAGAATGACTTCCTGGTTTTGGTCATTTC
Source organism: Clupeocharax schoutedeni (assembly GCA_037974565.1). Lineage (NCBI taxonomy): Eukaryota > Metazoa > Chordata > Actinopteri > Characiformes > Alestidae > Clupeocharax > Clupeocharax schoutedeni. Next base: position 9,719 of record JBBPDH010050829.1, on the reverse strand, counting down.
CCCTGAAAATAGTAAATGAAATTAAAGAGATTGTAGAGCAAAAGCAAAACCTGAAGTATTCAAGAATGACCCAAATGATTTCATTCTCACATTCTTTCAGGATGAGGTGACTCACTCTCATTCTGGAGAGAGCTTCGCCCCAAATGATCTCCAGCCCATGTGGAAGTAGTCATGTCTATCATTCGCTCTTATGAGAAGGTGACAGTTAATGAGGAACAAGCACAGCATTGAGATTAGTGTCCCAGTGTTGCTGTGCTTTGCTCGTGTCACTGTGAACATCTGACATATTGATGAGAATACTCTTCTGGAAAATGAGCGCTTCATTGTGAGAGTAAGCATAGAAATATATGACCCATCTCTGCAAATGAACTAAATGAAATATTAATATGGTTTAGTTAGTCAAAGTGACAGGCATTTAGTGCAGCTCCATCATTTCCTCCATGTAATGGATCATGCATTTCCAATCCTAATACACTACACTGGTAACATTAAAACTGTCTGCCTAATATTGTGTAGGTCCTTCTTGTGCTCTGACCCGTTTAGGCATGGACTCCTCAACACGTCTGAAGGTATGCTGTGGTTTCTGGCACCAAGATGATACAGCAGATCCTTTAAGTCCTGTAAATTGAGAGTTGGAGGCTCCATGGATCGGACTAGTTTGTCCAGATTGACATATGGATCAGATCAACACCTTGTACAGTTTGGCAGTGCTCAATCACTCTGTCTTCTCCAGCTTGTCTCCAGTTTTTCTTAAAGTGCCTCTTGGTGCCATCTCTTCTCCAAATAAGAACACACACACACACACACACACACACAGGCCGGCCACATGATATAAAAGAAAATCTGACCACCTTCTATCATTGCTCCCTGGTCCAGTTTTTTTAGTCTAGGCACTTAAAGCCATGGCCCTTTTATTGATTTAAAGTTTGTGTCAATTCAGCTTCTGCTTTTTGAAACCAAGGATAAACCTGAGTCGGTATCTCAGTGTCATCAGCTGAAATATTTCCGCATGTGTCAGCTCATGCGGTTTACCATGTAAAGATTTAAGACAATATGTACATAAATGAGAAGGCATAGCACAAAATGTACATTAATGCACACAAAGTCTGTGTGATTGTACAACAACACCCCTGCAGAATGATCCTGCTGTACAGCAGCAAATTATGTTATTGCTGTCATGATCATTTCTGTCACATTATACAACAATAAGTTCCAACCTTCTACTCTGATTGGTTGAGAAGGATTTACAAACTTACTTTACACTGCAGTTAACCTTACTAACCAAAACAGAAAACATATAGTTACATATAGTTTGTTTGGTCACCGTAATAGCAAGTCTGTATCGGAAATATGCAGCGCAGGTATTAATCGAGTTTCTTTAGAGAGTGCTTTCCCTCTTTTCCAACTTGCCAAGTTTAGAAAAACAAACTACTGTGAAACGTATTGTGCATTACCTGTTAGTATCCCAAAGTGTGTTCCTGAGCCATTGGTTTCCCAGCATGACTTCAGGGCTGTTACAGTTGTTTAAACACTGATGATACTTCCCCTTCTCTATGAGGTGCAGACGACTAGTTGTTTTTTTATTCATGATGATGCATGTTTTATATTCTACTTCTCTACTACTGTAAGAAGGCTCCTGATGAACACGCACAGTTTAAGTTTTTTTCTGTGGAGTATTCTGGAATCATTTAAAGCCGTGTATGATGTGTTGTTTACTTCCATTGTTAGTTTTTAGGTTTTTTTTTTAAAATAGGGAAGAGTAGGAAAAACACTAAATGTGCAGTGAAATCTCACAAAACCTGTTGATGTGGTCTGCCTGTGGTGACTGGTGATGGAAGCCAAACAGCATGTAAAGTGACTGCCCCTAAGATAAGTGATCTGCAGAACCACATCCCCAAACTCTAGTTTCTCATTCTGGTGGGTTTCGCCTGGCCTGCGAGCACTGAGCTCACCACATTCTTCCTCTATGAAGTCCACTAGCGTGCGAGATACGCTCCTGTCAGCGTGCGATCAAGCCTTCATGGTGTTCGAACCATGTTCGGCTTAAGGTGAGGAGAAGCTGCTGTCAGGCTTTTGAAGGGGTTTGTTTTGTCTTGCTATTTACAGAACCATGGGATGTATCAGGTATTGATTACAGGGTCAGAATGGCTCATGGTGATGGGATCCAGACATCTGAGGTGTTTGACTCTCTCTGAGCAAACACAGAGAGAAACATCATTTAAATGGTAACATATTTGCAGACTAAAAGTAGATTTTGGATAAAATGCTATTTTGAATTCTTAAAACTGAACAAATTCTATTGCTGGGTGTGGCAAGGCAAAACAGCCATCCACCCCACTATGTTAACATTATCAACAGCAAATGTAAGAACTCCTATCAGAAGAAAAGGTGGAGTGTAAATAAATAGTCTCGTAGCAGTATATGCTAAGGAGGTGGGTTCACTGTTTCACATCAAGTCACTCTGAATAAGGTTTGTCTATTTAATGATACAGTAAGTATGAATATGGGTTTTAGGTCACCCCAAACGAGCTGTGAGCATGCCTAAGACGGAGAACGTGTCACTGGCTTAGAAAACAACCCCCCACTGAAAGACTCGTGTCAAGAAAGCGAGTTTTTTTCCGTTTCGGTGCGATTCCTAAAGGCAGGAAGCGTGCAGACAAGTTTTTTCTACTTCAGTGCCTCGCAGTGCCTTTTCTTTTCGGACTGGATACAGTGCTGTGGGGGACGTCATCCTCTGTTTTGCGCAGGATGGGTCGGGGAATTTGAAAGTGTGTGTCTCAGTGCTCGGAGCGAGTGATGGTGCTCCGGCTGCAGCACGTTATTCCGGCCTCAACTGTGGGAGGCCACGCTGGGTGTAGCCGGGCCGAACTGCTCCTCACTCCGTGCAGCTCGCAGAGTTTGGCAGGTAAACAAAGCAACTAGTTGCTACTTACGCTTTGCAGCGGCCCGCGTGCGTGTCTGTATGCGTGCTCGTGTATGTGTGTGCGTATGCGTCTGTTTGCGTGAACGTGTGCGTTTGCGTGTGTTTGTTTGTGTGCGTGTTCGCGTTTGTGTGTGCGTGTTTGTGTGTGGTGCTCGTTCTAAATGGCAGCGGCTCTCTGTTTAACTTTAAAGAGTTTACTTTATACTTAACTGTAAAGGGCTTTCTTTGAGTTTCTCATAGAAAGAAAGAAAGCAGGAAAGAAAGGTGGACGCAAGAGAAAGTGTTTTGAGATCTTCGGCACGATGAAAATGTTCCTGGCTTTTTGGAACTCGGTTCATAGCATGCCTGAGATTCCTGTCCTCTGTTCTCTTTCAGCTCTTCGGAGGAGTCTGTGTGGGGAGCAGCACTGTTTCTCATGTTCAGCTTTCTCCCTTTCTCTCACTTTCGGCTCTTGTTTGGTGGTTTATTTATGGTGGCTGCGTGTGAGTTGTCGTGCTTTAGATCTGCGGTGGGGATTTTAGACGCTCAGTCCACCTTGCTATTTATTGTTGGTTGAAGTCTTCGTTTTTTTCAAAAGTGCATTGCAATAGAACAGGTCCTAAAAGGAAAGATTTAAAATACTGTATTATACTACTTTAATAAACAGTAATAGTTCTGCCTCCTCTTGTCTTCCTGTAGCATCTGTAGGTAATGTCTGTATTCTCAGTCATTTGTCTTACCTGTGTGTAACAAAAAAAACAAATTGTTGTATTCATATAGATTCTTTTTCTTTTTACCTTAATGCACCTTTTTTTGATCCTTGCAGACATAATTAGTTCTCCTGTACTAGACTAACTTTATGAAATGTTGCTCTCTGAACTGAGTTGAGCGGAATTCAGTTGTTCCTCTTTTTTTTTTTTACACTCATTTTACTCGAACCACAGTAATGGTTTATTTCGTTTAAACAGCAGGGTGTGTCCACTCCATGGCTCACTCTTTTGTAAAGTTCTATTTAAAATCACTGCTAACCCTCTACCCCGTGCCTGTGCTGCATATTGACTTCCAAAGAAAACGAAGAGCCGGCACATCTGAAAGACACTCAGGCTCATTTTAAAGGCAGCCTGAAAGGTTCCTATTACAGCTGAGCCTTTATGCAAGTCTTTATGCAAGACCTGTATTTGTGCTGTGAACATTATGCCTGATCTATGCACGCTAAATACTGAAGAATATGTCATAAATGTCTCCTTAAATTATTAATAACTTTTTTTTTACCTGGTTTGGTATTAAATATGTGAGAAATGTGGTTGTGTTTTTAGTTACCACCAACCACCATGTGCTACATGGTTAACAGTCTTCATCCAAGCTCAAACACTCACTCACAAGTAGCAGTGGCAGACTCTGGGAGTAAAAGGCTTTCCAGCTGTTTTGAGCATGTTTGTGATTTAAGAAGAGTTCTGGTGATGACTACTTAATGAGTGCTGCTAAAAGACTTGACTTTTTTCTGATTTTTGTGGTAGGGTTCCATCTATTTGTTTAATTGGTTGACTTTTATAACTGAGTCATTATCAGTGACGCGGCAGCAATTTAGATGAATTAAAATGTTAACCCCTAACATGTTAATTATGTTAATTATGCTGCCTCCTTAAACCCTTATTTTCATTAGCTGCGCACATTACAGAGTGGTTTCATAGTACGTACTGAATAATCAGTAGTTTCAGATTTTTAAGGGCTTAATCGAAAACACAGTGTGCAGAGTAGTTGGTGATTTAAATAATCATTTGCTGCAGTACAAATGTGCAGTGGTTTAGCATATTTGTTCTTGTAATTTTACTTGGTCTTCTCGTTGCTGCCAAAAATGAGAGTAATGCTCATCTTTTCTGATACTGTTTGACTTGCTGTGAAAACATTTTAAATTCCTGGGACATTTTTTTTAGTCTGAAATGATCAAAGACAATCAGTATTTTTAGTCGAAAGGAGTTTTACAGGAAGTCGGCCCATGCTTTGGAAATGGACAGTCTGGCGATTATGAATTCCATCCAAACTTTTTTGAATGGGGAAGGAGGGGGTTAACATCATGTGACTGATCTTCCTCACATGCCTTTTACAACACACACAAGGTGTAGCTGGACTGAGGAAAAGAGGGTGTTTTTATAAGGAATGCTGCCTCTTTCAGCTCCTAAAGAGAGATGGGAAACGAAAGGCTGCAGACGTTCTAAATGGAAAGCGCTCAGTCATCTCTCACGCAACAGTTTTGACGAGGATGAAATAAAATAAAAATACAAATAAATAACTTGCCCCAGAAGTTGCAATAAACATAGATGGAAACAAAAACTTTAAAGGAAATGGTGTTATTACATAACGCATTTTATTGCTCAAAGTTACTTTGATGGAAACAAGCTGCTGGGCAAATGCAGGCATTTTTTAATGCATGTTCATTTTATTTCTTGCCGTTTTGGGGAGAAAGTAGATGGAAACATAGCTGGTGTTGCTTGGGCTACTATTAAAATGTTTTAATGCAAGCAAGCATAAAGACAATCTGCTAATTGCAGTCTATGTGATGGTCTTCATTGAGCTGGTACTGAATAACAGCCAGGTACCATGATCACAATACACCCGTGCCATTTGTTACACATATATTGGCGAATCCTTAATGGGACATGTTCAAAGACCTACATTATTTTGATTAAAGTTAATTGTTTGTTGGGCTATTTAGGGGCCTTGATTCATAAGATCACAAAAACCTCATCCGGTGCGTCTGTGGTTGTTCAAGACAAACATAGCTAGGCTAAATAAAACACTGTTCTATTAAGAGGCTTGTTTGCATATTGCACTCTTCTGTCATGTCAGTATTGCAAAGGCCAGTGTTTAATGAGCTTGTTGTGCATGTCTAGTTACTGCTTAAGGGGGATGCATCGTATTGTCTGAACCCATGTTAGAATCCAGATGGCTAGGAGTCAAGATAGCTTCAGTGCTGTTTGGCTGCAGCCCTACTGGACAGTCATGGGTGAGGGATCCAGTGATTGTGATTTGAAGAGATAGCGAGGGGAAGCACGATGCGCTAAGGCTCAAACCAGAAAGCTGTTTAGGTGACGTTCCTGTGAGTTGGATAAGATCTTTCAGATCCTCTTCTGAGAAACAGGAACTTGTCATAATTTTAAAAGTTCATGCGCAAACTACTACTTCTACAACTTGTGCAGCATTGTTTAAGCTCTTTTACATCTTTTCAACAACTCATCATCAATCAAGGTCATCAATAGTGGAATGCATAATAAACATGAGTCTTGTTTATGAGTGTTTCTCCTTTCTGTTGTTGTAGTACTAACATTGTTGAAGAACTACTACTCTACTGAATAAAAGCGTGTTTAAATTTGAAGCAGTTTTGTATATTTTGATTGCCTGTCCATGGATTTTGGAAGCCAAGTGTAATGTTTAAAAACATTAATTTACTTTGAAATCTGAGTTTATTTAGAAATCTTGCTACTGTTTTGAATGTCAGATTTGTACGGAAAACCTCCGCAATGTGTCTATTAGATTCAGTCTTTGTCATTGCATTTATTAGGAGTTGGGTGTTGATTTGAGTGGGTTGTTTGTTCTATATGCGCATGTCATGATTCATCTGTACTTCAGGAACCGAAACTGATGGGTTTCCCACTTCATTGTTGCTATTATTTTGCCCAGGTCAATATGTTGCGTTGCTGAGTATTTCAAGCGCCTGTGTGGCAGCTTCTGTTTCAAAATGAGTCATACAATGAGAAAATAGAGGTGTCCCTATCTCACCATAGGCAGATTCTCCTCACACACCTCCACTGCTTGAGCCCGAAGGCCCCTGCAAGAGAAAGAGTGGGGTTTCAAGTAAAACACTGCTGTGGGTGTAGCTGGGGTCAGATCTAATACACGTCCCATGGAGGAGCTCTCGTTTACCATCCCCTGCCAAGCACCACACCACTGCCTCAGGCAACTGTGGCCTCTGTGCTTAAAGGGGGAATTCCTGAGTTTAAAAATTTTGCAGTATAATATTGCAGTGTAATATAATAATTATTCTGATGTGAAGAATGTCATGTGTTTTGATGTAAAATGCTATGTTCTAGAGAAACTGGCAAAAATAATTCACAGTGGCAGTGATAGGAACCAGAAAAGTTGATTTCCTCTTGAAGCTACTATTATTACATGAAAATGAAATAAGTTTTCTGATACTTAAGTTTTGGGGTAACTCTTTATAATAAGACTACTCTCACTTCTGATCTAACCAAGACTTGCAATCTGATTTCTAACCTAAAAATGTTCTTGATCTTATTTTGAGAACAATATACTATATAAGAGAGTTTTTGCTCTTAACAAAACTATATTAAGTTTTTGCTCTTAACGATAACATATTAAGATTGTTAATATTAAGACTAGAAACAAGTGAAATGATCTGCCCGTGCAGTAAGATTTCTACAAAATTTTTACAAAATTATATAGCATATTATTCTCAAAACAAGATCAAGTAAACTTTCAGGCTAGTAAGTAAGACTGCAAGCCTTTGTTAGATCAGGAGTTTTTACAGTTTAATATCAGGTTATTAATTAGGTTGTTAATGTCATAAACAATAATCAGTTATAAACAAGTTATAACAGATGTCATACATTGATACAGGCTATTTTATAGATTTTGCTATTTGCTTAGATTATCTTGTCCCTCTCTCAGGTAGACTATTAAATTGTCAATTTCATCAGGTCTTTGTTAACATGCTACTCTGCCATTAATACATCAGATCCTGCCAAATGGGGAGCCTGCATCAATGTATAAAACCTAATTAACAACCTAATTATGAATAATTTACAAATGCTCTGGAAGGGTAATTTTATTGTAAAGTGGTTCCAGTTTTGGAAAGGTTTTAGTACATGAATAAATACTTGCATGGTGGAGAGGTGCATGCAGGTTGCTTAGGTTGTTTAACTTCAGTAGACTACTGCAGATGGCACAGCATGAGATACTGGTGCCTATAAAAATAGAAAGGTTTTAATACCAAAAGGCTACCTCCATTTTTAGTAAATTTGTTTGCAAGTCATAGATAGCAGTATAAAGTGCAGTGTTAGAAACCACATAAGCACGTCTATTCAAGATACTTAACAGCTCCCAATGGTTTGTAGCGATGCAGTGTGAACCTGTGGACAGTTAGTTTCTTTTACTTGTTAACTTCATTAGCCTCATAGCTCCACTGCTAAACTACACTACAGAAGCACACTTCAGTCACAATATACATTACGGACTACTTTTGAGATTTTCATTTTTGGCCAAACCATCGCTTCAAACATTGTTTCTCTCCAGCCTTTGTATAAGAATAAGTGATATATTTCATTTATAACTCATTGCCTAATACGTTTATTGGTTTTCTGTGTGATGAATGACTCATGCCATCTTGAAGAGATTAGTTGTGTCTGCAGAGCTGAATATATTGGTGATGTGTTTGGTGCCCTCAAACCGAAATAGAAGAACCGGTTCATCCACACTGATATGCAAATATACCCTTTACAGAAATACTGGTTCTCTCCACACCCGCAATCGTTTCATATTCATGCCTCTGAATTCAATTTAAATGTCATTTATTTATTATGTGTAATATCTTGGCCTTTTGATTTGGTTCCAAGTTCCCTAATGGTTTTTCAGCCTCTCCTTGGGTGTTTCTTTTTATCCCAAGTGTTTTTGGATTTAGAAAGAAAGGTATCATTCAGTAATCTGTCCATATGATTACTGGACGGCCAACAGGTGGCACTGTTGTTTAAGCTTTGTGCCCGAATCTCTTGTCCAGTGCTGTAAACATTTTCTGAGGCTAAAAGATGCTCACATAGCCAAACTAGAAGCATTTATTTTCTATTTGGAGGCAAAGCAAGACACATTCATATTTATATTGAAGCTTTTATAGCAACTCTTTTCCATCTGCATTTGCAGCTCTTTCATAGATCTCAGCCCTCAATTTACAGGTGACTCCACCAGATTAGAAATGAAAGCATCATTGGTTGTTACCACCTAAAATGTCAGTAAATGCAGCCGCTTCACTCCACTTCATACTGGTCGTATATCACTATTTGGTCCAGGACAACATTTTCTGTGTGAATAATTATCACCTTAGTCCAGGTCTGCCCTTGTGGAATGACTCAACTTATTTTCCCTCTCATTATCTGAGGCTTGCTAGCAGCTCTGACCCGCTACCAGGATTGGGCCTTGCTCAGAGGTCTGTGAGAACGGCCATAATCTCTTCTGCCCTGCCTCTTATTGCTGTGCCGCTGGGAGTCATTCCTAACGACTTGTCTAAGCTGCTTTTTATGTATCATTTGGTCGCTGCCTGAGTCCAAGGTGTTCTCCATAGCGACTAGCAGGATGTCTTTGATGATAAACTACAATCTGTGTCTCCTGATTAGCTTTACTCTGGCAGGATTAAAGTTTTTGAGTGTGCGTATAATCCAGAGAGAATAACTCTATAGGGTGATGTACTATGTTTACTGCAGGAAATGTCTGTTTGGGAGTTAACTGGGAACATGTTATGTCCTTGAGCTGTTTGGTAGATGCTATGGTCTGTAGAGCTGGGCTATATGGAAAAAATCATATATCACGATATGGATTATTTTATATCACGATGACGATATATATCACGATATACCACAAAAAATTATGTTTTCAGTTATTCTCTGAAAAGTTTGACAAAAATATCATTGTCATTTAACTGTCAATATCATTTAACTGAACTGTCACAAATGAGAAAATACATTTTTGTTTAGCAATATAAATGTATCAAATGACAACAAATGTGGTGGAGGTAGAGCTACAGTAGCCTTCA
>JBBPDH010050734.1:0-22108 GCA_037974565.1 Clupeocharax schoutedeni | reverse complement strand
GGGTGGCTGGACTCGTATTAAAGGCAGAACAGAAACTGCCTGCTTTAATGAGTGCTGAAAGACTGGAGCTTCAAAAAAATAAAGATAATGCTGAACAAAGACTGCACTGAGTGGAGTTTTTCTGTAAGGGAGATTGTTTTGTTCTATCTTTGTCTTTCTTTTTGGTGACTCTCTTTTTCTCATTTCTCTCATTCTGTCTCTGTCTAACACACCTCTGGAAAATAAACCATGCTTATGCCTTCATTGGGTAGATCAGCTAGGCCTGACCTTTTCTTTCTCAGACTTTTTGATGTTCATCTTTTAAATGGAAATACTGCACTGGACTGGAGAGAGTGCGTAATAGACATCTAGTGTAGATGTTTTTCAGTGAAAGGGTGTGTTTTTTTCTTTTCGCACATATGCATGTGTGTGTCCATGTATATATATATATGGATGGATAGATATAGATATAAAAAGAATGTGTGTGCCCCCCACTTCATGCACTCCAGTGTCCAGTGTTTGTAGTTCTACTTTTTACACACACAGAAAGTAGCAAAGCAGAACTACAAGCGCAAAGATGATGTTGCTGAGTGCTTGAGTATTTGGAGGATGTGTTCTCACTGCAGCATATTTAGCCGCAGAAGACATGGCTGTTAAAAAAAAAAAAAGCAGAGAGCACACAGGGTGGAGAATTACAGGAAGAAAGAGCAGGTGAGGAAATAATGACACAGAGGTAAGTGGCTCACAGAGAGAGGGTGTCTGTGAAAGAAGAAGAAGAGCAGCTGGGGAAGATCAGGATTCTACTGTATGCAAGGTACTCTCAGGGGTTTTCTTTGTTTTATTGTCTGTTGACTTCTTACTGTAACCAGTTTAAATGAGAAGTGTGTACTTTGGACTTCTCTCGTGGCAGAATTGGCCCAATCCTAAGCAGCAGATACATGAGTGATGTATTGAGGACCAATATACCAGAAGAACACCAGTTTGGGTGTACTTTAATTTTGTACTGTGTCCTGATTTTGTATTCATAATAATACTTCCTTACAACAGAAACTCAATACATCAAATGACATCAGTGCACATTAATATTCACACATTTGCCTTTAGATCCCTTATGACAATTCACTATGGTGAATTATGGTTTATGCAGGAACCATAGTTTTATGCAGGAACCATAGTTTTACTATGGTACCCCATGGTACTTTGGTACTTTACTCTGGTTTATCCATAGCACTTCATGGTACTTCTACCATAGTTTACATATATATACCGCTTCATAATTACCCAAAAAACCATGAAAACCATGGTTATTTAATCATAGTAAACCATGGTTAATTTTTGTAACTATCTCTAAGTATCTGTGGTAATATACAGTTACCTGCTGGCAAAACCTGGGGAGTTAAATAGGAAATGTACCATTTAATATTTGCTACATGACATCATGGTTCTTTACTTCTATGTCATGCACTATTATTCATTATTGCTGAATATATTGAGCTTGTACTAAGAACCATTTTATGGTTGTAGATGTTGGTGAGAGTGCTAATCGTTGTCATGGTGATACTGATGGGTGGCTGGCCCTCCACCCTTTCTCTGGTAACTCTATCATAATTATTTATGTATTTTTCTATTTTGTTCCATTTTCCTTTTAGATTACTTCGTAATGTTGTTGCCTTTTACTTGATTTGAGACAAACTGCAGTAAAATGTTTTAAATTACAAGCTGGTTACTGGTGTTTACAGTGAACAGTTTCTCCAAGTATCATAAAGGATGCTTGTTGACTGCTTTTCTTATTATGGGAGCAGTATCCCTCGATTGCAGTTAATCCTTTTGAGGATGACAAAAAGATTTTGGGAGACAGACATCAATTGCTTTAGCTACATGAGTCCCTGCTCCAGCTTCAAACTAAAGAAAGCTTTGAACACCAGACCAGACTACATTTGTAATTGAGGGGAACACTATTTGGGGTGATTTTCTTTCAAAATGGGTTTCTCTTTAAGCATGAACTAACTCATGCACTTGTGCTCAGCAGGAAGCTGAGGGGAAAGAAAACTGCAAAATCTGTAAGCCAGGTGAGATCGCCCTTCTACAGTACAGAGCCTGTCTGCATGTAAACATTAATATTTTAATTTCAAACCTAGATATAGAATGAGCCCATTTATTTCTACAATCAGTACAGGACACACACTGTGATTTTATTGCAGACCTGTGGTATTGCTTGCCAGAAGAGAAATGTGCCATGGCATAGCTCACGCTCTCTCTCTCTCTCTCTCTCTCTCTCTCTCTCTCTCTCCTCTCTCTCGCTGATGGGAAAATGTGCGTTTTGACACAGAAACATAAACCGCTTCCTCCTGTAGAACATCTGCCGTGCCTCAGTCTATGCGTACGTCCTGTTTTGCTGCTCTCATCTCACCTTCTGAGAGCCCACAGTCAGCACAAACCTGTACAGCCTCAGCCATACGCCCTTTCTCATCTCTGCACACTTTTTGTATGTGTGTGTGTGTGTGTGTGTGAGAGAGAGAGAGAGAGAGAGAGAGAGAATGCCCTTTAGATTTATTTCTGCTTCTCTTTTTCAGCTGCATAGAACAAGACAGCTAAATGGGCAAAATGGTTGAACATGTTGGTTAATGTTAGTAATTGTGTTTCGGTGCTGTTGATGGCGATTGTTAGCACATCATGCTAATGTCTGCAAGCCAGTATATGTACAATATTCAACTTTGTGCTTTAAAAATAATCCAACTAAATGCAATTTGGAGGCAATATGCTCATGGGATTCCAACGTTTCAATGGCAAAACCAAACTCAAAATGCATTTGGAAATGTCCTAATTTTAACAGAAAGGCATACATGATATTTGCTGTTAGATGTAACATTATTATTTGATCAGGAGACATAGTGAGCAGAAACATCTTAGCCCTGGTGGGCATCTTCCATATCTCGCCCTGTCTGTGACTGTCTTTGTAATGTACAGTACTGCGCAAAAGGTGTAGGCAACTATGCAAATTGTTTAAAATAATTTTCCATGTGATAAAGTGTCTTCTGCTAGCTATGTAACACTGGAATCAATGCAAACAGAGAGAAAGGCAGTAAAAAGTATAGATTTTGTTTGTTTTTTGTTAAAGAATGTTGTTTTGTTTGTAAAAAAGCTGATATTTAATGAGATGGTGATGAGAACACAGGTTCGGTTTCAGATTTCGTCCTCTGTTTTTTCAACCGTTGTGAAATTCCATCAGCAGCTCCTTATTTAATTTAATGAGGGACTGATGGAGTCGAACCAGGTTTCTGATGGAAACAAAAAGTAACGCACTGATACACTGTACATTAATATTAATGTGAAAAGAAAAAAACATCACTGCTTATCTTAACTGTTTTTATATATTATTTTCACAGGTTCTTGACTTTTGCACAGTACGTGTGTAAGTGTATGCTTGAGCATGTTTGTACTTTACTTCTAGTAATAATCTTCTTCTCCTTTTTTTCTTTTTCTTCTTCGTTTCCTCTACACTCCCCCCCCCCTTCAGGTGAATTTGCAGAATCTTGTTATAAGTGTTCTAAATGTCCTCATCAGTCCTACACCGACGATAACAACACAGAGTCAATTTGCCATCCCTGTTTCAAGAACTGCCGCCCAGGTAACGGAGCTTTATCTGGTTTTCATAAGGCCCTTGCGAGTAAACATAAAGAAGAAGTCTTAGTAGAAGATGGCAATACATACCTGGGGACCAAATATGAAATGTACAAGTATTCATGTGAAGCGCTTGCAGTACTTGTTCTCACGTTTGTGTGTGTATGTGTGTGTGTGTGTGGGTGTTAGATTTGTACATGCAGGTGGTGAAGAATTGCACCAGTACACATGATGTGGTCTGCCGCTGTATGGATGGCAATGAGTGCAAGGAGTGGGATCCTTGGACCAAACAGTGCAAAGAGTGTGTGCCTGTCCCAGTCACAGCCTCACATGCTCCTCTTAGTCATAAAACTACTGATTCCAGTGTTCAAAAAGAACCTGGTAAGAACTCACTTCCTGCTCCTGTTTCTTTTCTTTAGGACAAATTAATACTATCATACAGAAATGTATATGGTATACAGTTTTTAGGCTTCTGCACATTCAACAATTCTTCTTAAATTAAATGTTTTGTTCCAAGTTTATTCCATCTTTCTTGTATTAAACTCTACTCTTCAGTAGAGTAAAGGTAGAGTAGACTAAAGGCCTTACATTAGATTTGAAACATTGCTGTGAGGATGTACTTAGTTTAGGCACAAGCACATTTAAGAGGGAAGTCTAGAGCATCCCATTCTATTGGCATTCCTCAATTCCATGAAATCTGCCTTGGTTTTCATATACAAGAAAGTAAAATAACACTGTCAGTAAACAGTACTGATTTCTTGTTCATTCTCATTCTCTTTCTTACAGCCAGAGATACAAGAATGTCAGAGGATATGTGGATATTGACCGTAGTGCTGCTAGCCTCTTTTGTCTGTGGCTGTATCATACATTGTCTCTGCAGACGTAGGAAGAAAGAGTGCCTGAAGAAAAGTAAGCACACATGCAAGCACTTACAAACACTGTTTTCTTGTCTTACAGTGATGGCTAGTTGATGGAATTGCACTAATCTTTTTGTTCCCTTCTTTTATTAGTTGTGAAGCAATATTCACTCGGTAACAAAAAGGTAAGAGTCCATGACCAGAGATTTATTTCTTTGGTATCTGAATTATTAAACAGCAAACATTCATATTGTAATACTTTAGAGTTACAAATGAACTGAATTCCCTAGCATTAGCATGATGAATCTGTGATTTGGTGTTATACCTTTAGTGAAGAGAGAAGTGAACCAAAAAGCAAGCCTTAAGGCAAACAAAGATTTCCTAAACCAGAAATGGTGGCCCTTTCAGAATATCTGATTCTTTCAACTTCGTAAAGTTTAGCACCTTATGAAAATTACACAATTAAATCCCCTAAAATTTAGTCACTTCCAGTTATTGGAAAATAACTTTTACTTTCAGGATTCAAAGATGGTTAAATGAACACTTCATTATACATATCATTATACATATGTTTTTATGACCTTTCTGTTTATGGTTACAGGCTGTCACTGATACTGTATGTTCTCGAATAAGTGACCCGATCAAACAGGACCGTGTAGAAGAGGTGCACCCACACACACCTACTGCCGCCAGCAGTCCCTCAGATTGCCCCATTTTTCTGCCAGCCAGCACAGAGCAGCCTCCACCTACTGCTGGGAACCTAGGTACATCATTAGCAATTGCTATACCATCTCACTAGGCAAAATATGTGTACACATTTAAGGTTGAATACATGCTTTTTTTGCATGAAAGTGCTCCAAAACCTTTTGCAGAAGCATTTTATAGTTGCTGACATGCCTAAATCAGTTTGACTGGAGTAAAAAAATACAGTTATAGTTATTGGTTTTTATGAATAATGAGTTCTTTAAGATAAAATTCAGCTTCTATTGTTTAGTATCATCTCTCTTGATTCTCTTTCTTCTCTTAATCAGACAGTTCCGACTGTATGTTACAAACCAAAACAATAAAGAAATAAAAACTTGTGCGCAATCTATTCATCCTAGGTCCTCTCCATATACACAGCACTGGCACCGTGTTTGTTAGTTTGATGAACCAGTTTGGGCTGAATGGAAGTGAAAAGTATGAAGAAGATTTCCACCAGCAGAGTTTAAACGAGAGCGAGCTGCACTGTCCTGCTTCTCCACTCCCTCAGTCTACAGAGGAAAGGAACCGAGACAGCGGTTACATTTCTTTCCCTTCCCAGGAGCAGGGGAAAGAGTGCCACATGTCTAAAGAAGAGGCACTGTGATGGATCTAAATTTCAGTCCTTTTCGTTTGTTGTGCAGTTGCTGCAGGTGCTTTATGTCTGAGTGCTCTATACCACAGCTTTGGCCCTGGGCTTCTGTTCACAGTAAAGAGGCCCATCCAAAGATCGGTTTACGTTCATAACGTCACCCTGCTCCTCAGCCGACCTGAACTAATCAGCCGGGATCCCATCAAAAGACTGCAAGAAATAGCTTTCTGTTGCACACAGAGTGTGTGTGTGTAAGTATGCATGCATGCTTGATGCGTGTGTACGTATGGACAAGCGTTCCTGCTTGTTGCAGTTGTAGGTGAATGTAGCAAATGTCCAGGTGGCCTGGAAACAGGGCATACTGGCGGCTCTGGTTGGTTTTTGAATGCCTCCTGAAAAGATTGTATTTAATGGGCATTTGTCAAAAAGCTTGATAAACCTGCATTTTAGCACCAACCTTGGGTGGGTACAGTTTGTTGGTTTAGCAATAAAATGATAAAGCTAATATGACACATTTCCAAAATGTGTGAAATCTCACTTTCGTTCCAATGTCACCCAAAACCCTCATTTTTAACTTGAGGATAACTTCTTGTAACGCATAAAAACATGTGATGACAAAAAATAAGAAATATCACATGAACCAACAATACCACTCAACTTCCTGAGTTTATATTAAGACATTGTCAGTTTCTGCTGTTTGGGCTGAACCAAAAGCTGACGATAGTATTTGACCATTCGGACCATTTAGTCAATATTAAAATCAATAAAAGTGATATTGGTATGAGCAGGATACTCTTTATATCATTCGGACCTAACTTCTGAAACAGCAGTAGTTTGTCTGTAGGCAAAGCATATGTGAAAGAATACACACTGAAAAATTACAAAATAATCGGCATTATTACAGAAACACAGATCTCCTATAGCTTAACACTTCTGTGCTTTCTAAGCCTTTTCACTTTTTATCTGTAAAGTTTACATGTAGTGAAGTTTCCAAACTTGAGAGAGAGCTTCCTTAAAATTGCTTCATTTAAGAAGCAGCCCAGTGTACCCAGGCTTTTATACGAGTAGGCTTAAATAGGCCTCTGAATAAGACCTGCTCAAGTTTTATTCAGTTCAAGGTGATATTGCAAAAAGATGTGGCCTCCTGTATGTGCAGTACAAATATTTATTTGATAATCTGTTCTGTGTTGTTAATGGTCTATGTAACTCTTTTCAGAGTGTTTTTTAATAGTTTTATTTATTGTATAGCTTTGTATTGTTGCTGTTAAACAAAACATTTTTAACATGAATTAACATAGTAAGATTATATTCCAAGTTATTGGTCTATTTGTTGGACAAAAGTGAATAAAAGCAAAACGGTCTTTTTGATGTGACAGTGCTGATATCAAAGTGTCCAAATGTGAATGTGTGAGTGTGTGAATGTATAGTGTCCATTTGCTATTTTCTTTTCTTTTTGAGTTTTGCTATCATTCATTGTAATATTAACTTCAAATAGCTTTCAAATAGCTTCTCCAGCCTGTATTTTTGAGCCATTGTGTAATTTTATAAGTGCAATAGAAATAAATGACATTTGCATTTCTTTCATATTTACCAAATTAATTTTATAAGAAACAACAAAAATAAAATGTCTGTAATTTTACACAAGAGAAATGAATGCAGGTATTCAGAATTTTCAAAAAATGAAATAAAATGTACAGAATTATTTGATAAATATTTTCCAGACAAATTATCCCCTGGATACAACAGCAGGCATGTGGCCCTGCCAAAACAGCCTTAAGTGATTAGATGTAAATATAAGGGGGCAGGATGGGCCAATGTATATGCAGACAGACTTTACAGTATAATCATCAACTCTTAGACCAAGACACTGTTCAATCTGT
The DNA here is from genome assembly GCA_037974565.1 of Clupeocharax schoutedeni. Taxonomy (NCBI): domain Eukaryota; kingdom Metazoa; phylum Chordata; class Actinopteri; order Characiformes; family Alestidae; genus Clupeocharax; species Clupeocharax schoutedeni. Next base: position 14,438 of record JBBPDH010050734.1, on the reverse strand, counting down.
GCAGTTATAGGAGCGCAGACATTACTGTACATTCACAGAGCCTTTCACTATTCCGCATATTGTGTAAAGGTTTACATTTAAGAAAGATTTCATGCATAGCATCTTCGTATCCTTGTATGTTTCATGCATGGCATGAAATCACCTCTAACAAAACTAGTCCTGGGTTTGATCCTTTCTCTCCATCTTTGTTGTCGTTGTTGTGGGAAAACCCCAGCCCATTATAATCATCCTTTTTGATCAGGGTGAGGAGGTGTGTTGCTCAGCCATGTTTTGGACCTTTATGGTTATGTGGGTAAAATGACTGGTATGAGACCTCTTCTCTATCAGGATATAGTTGATTCTGTGCATGTGTCCAATTCCAGCATATAGAAAACACTCCCAGACATGAATATTCCCATTGCCATGTTTCACTGTGGATTTAGTACACTGTGGTATCAGTCTCTGTGTCCTGTTCTTCTCTTTATCCATTCTGTTACTGCCATAAATCTCAAACGTGGATCAGTGAACATGACTTTCTTTCTGTCATCTGCTGTGAAATGCTGAGTCCATGCAGAGCATTTTGCATTGTTTACCTTAATGGGAAGTAGTTTAGAGACTGCTCTTTGTCCTGTGAGAGCACTGTTATGTAGCCTTCTGTATTCAGCACATACTGCATCTGTGCTGTAGTTGTTTATGCTTTGGTCTTTCGATGCTGTGGTCACTTTTGGTCTGAATGGTTTAGATGGTTTAACATGGTTTAGATACAAACAATTCATTTTGTTCAAAGCATTACAGAGTGCCAGACACTGCCCTTTCAGAAACCTTCAGTTTATCCATGATGTATGCAATATGGATTGCATGGCTCTGTATGGGCCAGTCAAGTTTTTTCCCAACGAAATCATGCAACCCAGTCTTTATGGACCGTGCTTTGTGCAGTGGGGCACAGTCATGCGGGGGCCAATCAAACTGTTTACACAAAGCATGGTGTTGTCTAAAATGTCTTGGTATGATGAAGCATTAAGATGTGCTTCACCGGAAGTAAGTGACCATCCAAATTCAGTAATTATGGGACTTTTGTCCATATAGTGTGTGTGTGTGTGTATAATATATACATATGTTGTAAATAATTTAAATTTGGGAAGAGGATCACAGGTATCTTCCTTTACATTGGACAACTAACAACCAACAATGGTCATACAGGTGAATACACTGAGCTACTCCTCTCAACACTATCCCTACCAAAAAGAACAAAAACCAAAACATTAAACAGCTATTTATTTCTCTTGGGGAAAAAATGCGTACAGTATTATGCAAATGTCGTTTATCTCTACAGTATCTTTATGCCAACAAAACCACAAATTGCTATTGGAATAAATTAAAATAGTAAATCAAGATTTGTTTTTTTTTTCTTACTAAAAAGTATTTTGAAAGCTGGAGGGAAGAGCATTGGTTTGGCTCCAGATTTATCCACAATTCCAGGATCAGTACTTAATATAAGTATCGACTGGGTCAAACCAGATATTTGATGGTAACTACAAGTAACATTGTTCTTCCATGAGGAGAGGCCTGGGAATATCTATCCATACACTTTAACATATATAAAACCTCTCTTTACTGTGTACATGTTATTTGTATTCATTGTAATATGTGGAGCATCTGTTTAGAGAATAAACCCCTTCCAGCCCTTCCAAGACATTTGCATTGAACTGTATATATTTTTTTTATCTAATGTGTAATTTAAACACGTGTGTGTCTGTTTCTGTGCAGCTGTACTACAGTAAAAGAACAAGGGGAAGCAGTGTTTCCATTCTGGTGGAAGACTCAGTACAGTGGCTTCCTCACTCCTCTGTTCATGAGTGTTCATGTCAGAGCTCATACTCCACCGAGACTCTCATATTCCATCTCTTGCCTCTCTCTCTCCCAGCTTCTCTGTCGCTTTCAGACCTCCTCTTCCCACTTTCCTCCGGACACCTCCTGGACCGGCATCGGCACCTCCTCGTCCATTGTACTCTGACTGGATTCAGATGGGCTTTTCTCCGGAGTCCAAATACAGCAGTCTGCAGAGCAATTGAGCAGTTGGGTGCAATTACTCATTACTGACTTTGATGAATAAACCACATGAAATAATCTTCTGAATCATGATATAAATCTTAATTTCTCTGAATCAAAGGGGAGTGTCACTGACCAACTGATGCCTGCATGGTCCGTCCACAAGTGTGTCTGCTGATGAGAATGAAACAGGTAAGCAGAATGCACACACACCCACAACACAGACTCAGAACGATCCACACACTGTCTGTGAGAGATTGACATAGAGTGAGTGGGGGAAAAGGGAGACAAAGAGAGAAAGAGAAAGTCAGTATTGCATTACGTTTGTGTGTGTGTGTGTGTGTGTGTGTGTGTACAGATAGAGTGGGATGGATGTAACAGCAAATACATGGAATACAGTCTTGAGTTATTGTGGGGTTGTATGTGATTATAAATGTACATGAGTGTTTATTTTATGGTGTCTACCTTGGGATGGCCTTGGAGGCACTTTAGTAGTTTTAGAAGGCAAAACTGTTGTTGCTGCTGTTGTTGTTGTTGTTGTTGTTGTTGTTGGAATTTTCACACAACTTTCGCAGGCCACATCTTTGCATTTGTAACCACTCTCACAGTCACACACTGCATCACTCTTAGAAGTGCAGTTCTGTTTGTACACCATGTCTACAAACAGAAACAACAAATATTATTCAATCGGTAAGACGAATACATGAGAACTCAACATGTAGCCTATAATACAGTTCCTACTGAATACAGTTCCTACTGAAAACAATGTTGCTGATAAGTTGTTGGACTTCTGGTAGTATATGAATAAGCTGAAAACCTCAAGTCAGTGATTAATACTTATCGCTCATCATGTCAAACATACATTTTATTTAACCTTTTTCCAGATGGCTAACAGCATAATATTGTCGTAGTCTATCTGCTATGGTTCTTGACTTGCTCATATGATTCTTGGAAAAACCTTCATCGGAAAGTCTCGGAAGTCTTTACGCAGTTAATACTAAAATAAAAACAACTAAATAATTAAGCTGAAGATAAACATGGGAACCTTCAGGGATGAGTGGTACTGAAGCTTATGTGAAGGTTCTTTAAACTTGAAAAAGTTCTTCACTCTAAAATCTCATTTATTAAAATGAATTTTTTAATATCATCCAAAAAGCTATTTTATAACCAAATTAACAGTTTATGGTTTAGCTGCTATGCTCCTGGTTACACTAAATAAGTGTTTTTTAAAAGCTACCTATTAAGTATTTTTCATACTAAATAGGTAGCTATGCAGGAACTTTTCAGAAACGAATGAGAGCTACTGTATTAATACCTAAATCACGACTATGTCATGGTGGCGAGGGCTAATCCCCCGGGACCGGGAGCTACCATGGGACAAACAAGCCGAACACCGAAAATCCATGCAGGGCTGTTTATTTCGAACCAGAACAAAAACAAAGGAGTGCGAGGGCTCAAAGAAAAACCCGGCACAGGCCAAACAGAGATGGGGGTTTCTCACACTACAGCTCCAAATGATGCTCCATAAGACGAAACGCAGACCAAGAGGGTGACAAACACACAAGCATAAATACAGAACCTAATGGGGTGGGAACAGGGAACAGGTGGCAACCTAGGAACATGTGACACAAACACGAAACAGGTGGACGCTAAGCACAAGACACAATCACATGAGGAGCAGGCACTGAATACACTGAAAACAGAACATGTAACCCTGAGTGCACGAACAGAAAACCCAAACGAACTGAAAACATACAGAGCCATGAAAACAGGAACCAAATCCCCAGAACATGTACTAATCAGGGACTTCACAGTAACACCTCAATCATTAGTTACCATGTGTTTCATTTAATGTCTCTCTAACAAGGCTCGGTTCAATTCATACTAAGAACCATACATTTCCGTGCCATCTCTGACTGATCATGTCTTTAAAGCCACTTTGATGGATAATAAAACACCCCTGGCACACATACAAAAAAGCAGAAAAAATAGTCTTGACAATAGTATTTTAACCAATGTCCACTACGAAGGCTGATTTGTGACCCATACCACTCAAATATGAAGAAACCTAAGACAGTTAGTCAAAAAAAAAAAAAAAGACAGTGTGATCCGGGACAGGCCTCTAAGTGTGACCTGCCTTTTTATGAAGACAGCATAATTTTACACACTGCTGGAATAGACTATATTATTAGTTTACCGAGAAGCCTGTAGGAATCATCAAACGAGCAATAAATGCTCATTAGATCAGTTATGAACTGGCACTTGTCATAAAGAATACCTTTTTAATAAGTAGCTCTCTATGCGATTTGTAAGACTTTCTCAACACTTAAAAATAAAGGCACCAGAAAGGCTTATTTTTACAGTGCCATTGAAGAGACACTTTAGTAAATTGGCGCTTTATAGTTGCATGTGAACACACCGCAGTACAAAGTGTGAGCAATGTGAAATTCTTTCTCTGCATTCAGCGAGTGAAGCAGTGGGCTACCACAAACTTCTGACTGCAGTGGCAACTCCCTAACCACTGGGCCACCTGCCCCATAAGGAACATTTAAATGGGATGTAATGAATGTGAAGAATCTCTTTAAAGCTAGAAGAACCTCTACATGGAGTAATGGTTCTAGAAAGAGATACTCATAGCAAACCAGTTATGATCTTCATGCCTTTAAAGAACCTTCAGGATCTGGATTCAAGACCCCTGAGGGTGTACGCTTTGGGGAAACTGTTTTGCTCATTGACTAAACCCCCACTGTGTTTGTGTGTGTGTGTGTGTGTGTGTCTCAGTGATTTTAGTGTAAGTCTGAGCCCCCCCGTAGTGCTGCTGGAAACCCACCCAGATCTTAGTTAAGGGGAAATCCCCATTCTTATGTCACTGTCATTTCATGATTGCCATTTTAACGTTTCAGACTTTTCATATGATTAAGTTGATTCATTTGGCAGTTCGGAGAAATGATGGGCAAACGCATATCAGTTTTGAACTCTGTGGCTGACCCTGAACACAAATTGTCTTTAAATGTATGCTACACACACACACACACACACACACACACACACACACACACACACACACAAAAGATATGCACTTACTCTCACTGGTGCATCGTTTGCACATCTTGCATTCCAGTTCGGAACTGTATTCCTCCATGTAGTAGCCGTCTCCGCATTCCGTACACTGTGTTTCTTGGATTTCAGTACACCTCCATACCATCATATATCCTACACACACAAGCATACACAGACACCCACACACACACACACACACACACACACACACACACAGGCAAATACATGTAATGTAAAAGATCGTTTTCTAAATGATCATAACAGTGGTCTTGTGGTCAAAAGACTGCACATGTGTGTATGGTACTAGTTATGATGTGTCATAAAGGTATGTGTCAGCAGTTGTAAGTAACACATTGGTTAGCATGCAATGAGGAAGTCTTTACTGTTAAGAGCAAGTCATCATTTTCAAGAAATCCACTAGTCATACTATACCCAGGATTTACGAGGTTTAACCAGTGTCTTAATGTTGTTTTCGCGATTGGGAGCACACTATTGTCAGTTATAACTGAAAGTTCATATATTAAATTCGTAAAGGGCTCATGTACACCACAGAGTACAACGTCTGTGTACTAGAGCATGTTATGAGCAGATAATATGACCACACAAGGAACACACTTCCTTCTTTTTTTCCGTTTGGTTGTATCTCCTGAGCAGAACTACCCTTCCCCTATTCCTCTATAATTGTCAGTAACAATTCCTCAATCTTTGTCCTGATTTAACCTGCACATTTTGATTTTCCATCCATTTACTCCTTTGTCCTGCATCTTTCCTGTTTTAACACACTTGATTCAATTCATCAGTTAAATAGCAAGTCCTTCCTGAGTTGATGTGAGTGTGCTACAGGAAGGCAGTTGTGTTCCAGGTCCAGCACTGAGACAATAATGAATGTAATTACTTTTGTTTGAAAAGGATCAGTGATGTTTTTCTGTAGTTACCTCAGTTGCATATTACTTGTATTTAATAAATGTAACCACCAAATTTGGGTGTGCACCCAGTGCAAATGTCACATACGTGATGTGTCATTTTTGACAAGCTAGTCATGAAACATTACTTATGTAATTTCCCCTTGTGTTCACATGAACATGGAAGTCATAACAAGCATTTTAAAGGTCATCAGTGATCGCCCCTAATATATTTTCAATAAATCTTCAAGAAGATGCACTTTGAGAACTCAGATAGGTTTACCTGGTTTACATTTATTGCAGCATTTTTTGGGAGAAGTTCTAGGGAATGCATACTCCGTGTTGTCACAGGTCAGCGGATTAGCAAGACAGAGGTAGTGTGATAAGAGTATCAAACAGCACCACTGGATCAGCATCTAAATGGGGGAATGTGTGGACAAATAGTTAAAAATGTGACAAAAATGAAAAGATGTCTTGATAATGAAGAACATTAAAGAATGTCCTCTGAACAGCCCCTCAAATTGAGCCTATGAAGCTGTTCAGCTGTTTTCAAAAGCTAGCAGTATCTGAATTAGTCTCAGACCTCTCTAGATGATCAAAGAACTTTGAGCTCAGACGGCTTTTGAAGCATTTTCAGTCAGAATCAGCTGTTTTCTAAATGTAACAATTTCGATTTTGACTCAAAATGAATAATTCTTCCTAAGCTGTACGAACTCAAAGGCCCTGAATCATATGGAGAGGTTTCTATATGACTTTGTTTAGAGATCGTTTTGGAGTTTTTGAGACCTGTTTTTGAGACCTGTTTGTACAGAAAAAGAAAATATATTTACAAGATGCACACCTAACAATGCTTAAATATTGTGGGAAGATGGTACACAGAAAAAGCAGTATATTCAATTTACCTGGTTCAAATCTGTACATTACTCAAACATACCAGCACAGTTTTGTCTTTCAGTATTTGTTAGGCGATAAAACTGTTGACATTTCAATCAAGTACATTTGGTACACCGCTTTCTTTCAGGGTCCCATGTGATTGAACACTGCAGAGTCATGTGAAGAGCAACTTTCACATCCACAAAATAAGCAGCTTAAGTGAACACGGTTGATACTGGTTCATTTCAGCCTGTAAATACATATAGTCTACCTTAATGAAGCCACTACAACATCATCACAAATAAGCCTTGCATAACACTATTCTTACAGCACACTTCAACACTGCAGCACACTTCAAACCCCACCAGCCCTAAGAACCTTACCTTACCTTGTGCGAGAGAGAGAGAAGGAGAGAGATGTAACTTGGTTGGACCCCTTGAGAGACTGACAACTGCCTGTAAATCGTTATCAGAAAAAATGTCAAGATGACTCATTCACAAAGTCGAAACAGTACCTGAGACCACCCAAGCACTTTGTGTCTGCCTTTAACCTTTTTTCCTCCTTCAGTCTTTCCATCTATATATGTTCACACGTTTAGGTTTTATTCCAAAACAACCAGCCCTCTGCAATATTGCTCTTTATTTATTTTCTTCTTTCTTTCTATTTTTTTTACTCCCTCTCTATCGCACGCTCTCTCTCTCTCTCTCTTTCTCTCTATCTCATATACTGTTTAACTGAAGAATCGTATTATGACTAAGAGACCACTCATTCTGCATATAATGACTAGCTGTCAACAGTAAACAGTGAAGTCCATTGAGGCCAGCCCAGTAGCCAAGTATGAAAATGGTAGATATGTCTCTGCAAACTTCATTACTAGGTGTGGCTTCATTACTAGGGGGCTCTGTGGTTTGTAGTTCACAGAAACAGAATCACATGAAGTGAAAGACCCATCTTTTGTGCGTCTCCTCCACCCCGCATGATGAGTGCACCTGACCCTACAATACTTTAAATTAGTTGTGTTTCAGATTTGACATGCTCTCTCTCTCTTTTTCTCACTCTCTCCCTCCCCTTTCTCACACACACACACTTCTCTCAACCACACTCTTTCATATTCGCACACATGCTCACGAACACATCTTCTGTTTACTGTAAGAGTGACTGTACCTGCCCTAACCTCCTGCTAACTAATCTCTTGGCTATTTACCAGAAAATAATGACATTTCACATGAGGACCATGTCTCTAAATGCATATCTCAAGCATTTTAGGGGAAAACAAACTACATTCTTTTTAGATTTCTGTTTAACAACACTATCAATGTGTCTGATGTATCCAGAGAATTAATGGTCTAATTTAGTGAGACTGAACTCTGTCAGCATCCCAAGAACTTTATTATATTCGCGATTACTTGAAAACATCAGTACTTGTATGCTTTTTATGCCACTGCGCATGTCAGGATGACAGTAAGTTTAATTATGTCTTTTAATGTTATAGAAAATACATGGTGTATGAAATGAAATAACTTTTCTGTTTTAGGAGATTATTAGTTCTACCATAAATGAAGTTGTAATGAAAAGTAGTGTTAGTTGTCTTGCATGCACCAACACAAAATACACAAACAATGCTTCATTGTTTGTGTATTTTGTGTTGGTGGCTTGTTGTACCATTGTAAGAACACAATACATATTTTTTTTATTAAACAGGTACAACGTGTGCTGTTGCACTATGACACTCTTTGTTAGCATCAGCAATAAGACTCAATGAGCCTGTTCCGGATTCTGCCAGGTTGAAAGCAGTTACCACCTAGGTGACTTTGCCATCCCATTGGTGAAAGTTTATCTGTTTCAAATCTTGTGTCAGAAAGCTTGTACATCCATATTTTGTGTGAACAGCTTATTCTTAATCTAGCCTTTTCGTTTGGAGCTGAGAGATAGGAGCTTCCAGTCTAAACTTTTGCCAAGAAGCTGATAGATTCAGTGGCACACTAGTTTTTAAATGCTTGTGGTCATAATTTTATTCTTAACTACAGTTGATTTCCTCAGAAGACCGTTAGTCAGCGTAGTCACTGCTGACTCTGCATATCTTGGTTGGAGATTTCGCAAACTTGTGAATGCTGACTCTAAACATAGCTGCCAAAGCAGAAGTCTCAAAGGCCCCAAAGGCAAGGAGTTAGAGCACTGGGCTTGCAAGCAACAGCGTTCTGTGTCAAGTTCTTCACATCGACGTTTTGGTGGTAAAGCAGCCGACTGTTGGTGGTCTAATTTAGCATGGCAAAGAAATGTGCTAAAGTCAACTTCCTGCCTGGCCAGAGTGTATTATTATCACTGTAAACCACAGTCTGCAGGGGAAAATAGAAAAGTAGTAGTAAAAAGAACTTCATGTTTGATGGTGTGACAAATATTTCCTGATTTGAATCAGAACTTTCTGAATTCTCTGATGTCCACAGTTACATGTTCTTTTCCACATAATGACCCATCTGATTGGGGAAACAGTACTCATAACTGTCAGGTGCCAACCTGTCTGCAATATTTATGAACATCAGAGAGAACATGCAAAGTTAAGAGACCAATTCATAACTGAGTTCTCCTAGGGAGCAGCTAGCTGGATTAGACAGAACAAAACAGGCTAAATGGCAAAGACATTCAGTTTGGTTTGAATTTTTGATATTAAATTTGCCCTGATTGAGCTACTTGTTTGTGTGAATAATTCACCAGATTAACCACGTTGAACAATCTCCCACTTGCTGATGGGTGAACCGTTGTCTATTTGATGTCAATAATCATGTTAATTTAATCTTTTCTCTATGTTTGTTCCGTACTGATTTAATATTTCAAACTTAGTCAATTCAGTTCAGTTCAGTATGACCAATTATTTTAGGTACCTTTAAGATGACATTCCCCAGAGCAACTCACAGCACTTTTGGCAAGTGCAGTATATGAAAACATACCTTAGGATTTCTATTCCTACATGGCCGTGCTGAACCTTCAGTATGTATGTATGTATGATGACTGCACCAACTGCATTCTCCTTTACAGCATAGGCAGTACGACCTTTGTAGACCTCACAAGTTTGACAATCTATGTCACCACCATTTCTGTGTTGAGAATTATTGATATGATATGATATTTATGCAAGAACGGTTATAAACCGACTAGTGATAAATTGAATACAGGGCAGGTGACATAAAGGTGTGCAAAATGGTGCACCATTGCACAAATATGCAGAGTAGCTATTCATCCATAACTTCGCCGGAACTTCCTGGGTTTTGGTTGTTTAAGAAAAACGTAATTCATTCCTGGGAACAAATTGTCCCAGAAACATATCAATCTTCATATCATCATCGCATGCAAAAGTATTCAACCCCTATCATCATCATTTTCTGGATAAGTGGATTTTTAGTAGCTTCTCTCACCCGAGGACACCTCGCTCTGATGAGCCGTTTTGAAGGTCGGCCTGTTCTAGAAAGAGTCTGGGAGTCTGGATGAATCTTCCAATTTCTGATGAAGTGCTAAAGGAGACACTGAAATTCTTTTTGTTGTCATTTTCTGCCTTCGTTTCAGTTTTATTATTTTTCATCATTTTAAAACTAACATGGTGCAGAAAATGTACTGGAGCAAAAGAGTTCTCAACATAAATGTTATTTGAGGAAATTTGTGTGTTTATGTTTCATGATCCAGAAAATTAAGATGACTTTCAAAGCTGCTGAATACCTTTGCACTCTACTGTGTTTGAAAAATGCGATGCCACTTGGATGTCTAGTTAAATAATAGCTGTACAAAGAATGAGTTTGATTATCTCAAATTACCTTCCATGTAGTTGTTTCGGAAAGGTGCACTGCTGGTTTAGACACCAGGCGTTTCAGCGACGTGACAGTTGAGAAGATTTGGTTAAATATCTGAAATTAAAAAAATTAAATCATTAAAAAAGAGTTTTTGTAGAACTGAGGTGGTAACTCTGAACAGCTCCATCTGTTGTTATGCACGGTTTGTGTTATCCATTCTTTAGCTTTTCATCAGTGGTCAGGTTCTGAACCACAGAACCACACTTAGCTGGATACGTTTTGGGTGGTGGACCACAAATACACAAACACACACACACACACACACACATAAGATCTCATGTCAGTATTTTTTTTCCGGCCTATTGCACTCCTAGCCGCCTGTGATATCACTACTTGAGGAAGACATTCGAGGTCATGCAGGAAGTGGAAAAACTGAACAAGGTGTCAGGATGTGGCCTCTGGGTCCAGGATGTTGTGTCGTCATATATATGTATATGAGCTCACAAGAACTCACGCATGTACAGCAGAAATGCTCCGCTCACTGCAGAAACCATGCATTATATTTGCAAAGTTCTCTTGAACACCAACTTTATATATTAATCCCCTGCATCAGTTTCACTAATGCATCTCGTATGTTCTTTGAACGAAACAGCTTTTCAAGCAAGAACTGTAATTACTGTAATTAAATGTCAACCTCATGACCAATACAAGACTGGTACTACAAGAAAACTGCCCCTATTCTGAGCAGCGATTAACACCTCATTTATATCATTAGGAGCGGTTTTTAGTGTGCCAAGCTGTGGAAGCAGCAATGGTTGTCATCTAGTTGTAATCTTATACCTATGAAATGATGAACACTTTTTTATACTCTATAGATGCGTTCTTCTCAAATAATGTAGCATATAAAGCGTTTTTTAAATTGCTAACTGCTCTTAGATGATTTATTATAATTATAACAGCTGTTACTCATGTCAAATTTCTTCCCACATTGCACAAAGTTCACTTCTTTCCACTGAAAACACAGTGACTAAAAACATATACCTAGAAATCATATCAGCAGATAAACCTAGCTTGAGATGGATAAACCAGTTCGCTGAAATAGATGAATGATGGTGATATGCTGGAATCTCCTGCAGAACGAATGAAACAAAATAAAGAAATAAGGAACTGAGAAAAATGAAAACAGGAAAAAGTAAAAGAGAAGGAGAGAAAAAAAGGAACAAGGAAGTAAAAAGACCAAAAAGAAAAGAGAAAAAGGCAGAGGCCCAGATTCCTCTTTCACAAAAGATATTAAAAGGACAGCATGCTTGAGATTTAGGGTGGAGTTTGGGAACCCAGAGGAAATTTGCACAGAAGTGTGTATTAATAAAGCTTTGCATTTGAATGTGATTAGGATTTAAAGACCCTTCTGTGCAATTATTAACAACTGTCTGAACATGAAAATGAATTATTATTTGACATACATTGCTTTTTATGGCTTAAATTCTGGGACTGCACCATTGTGTCACTTTCAGTGAAATTTTACACACAAATGCCATCGAATTAACCCTTAGGACTCCCAGAAAGCTTTATAATTTAAATTCTAGGGAGTTGTTATGGAGCTATTGTCCTGTCTGCTCTGATTCTACAGATCAACTACTCTAGCTCACTCTACTAAAAAAGTTCCTGTAGGCTTTGATAGAAATTGTCAGAACATAAAGGACATTGTATTGGTCTGTGAATGGGGCATACCTGCAGACTGGTCAGAGTTCCCATGCTAACCCCTGTCCACAGCCAAAAGCACATTCACGAGACAAGTTGTCTTCAGAACTGGTCCACGGAGCAATGGAAGAAGATGGCCTGATCTGTTGAATCATGTTTTCTTTCACAACATATAGACAAACAGGTAAATGTGCATCACTATCGTGTAGAAGAGATGGCACCAGGGGAAGGAAGCAAGCCGGCAGAGGCAGTGTGATGCTCTTGGCAAAGTTTTGCTGGGAAATCATCCATTCTGTCATTTATGTGGATGATACTTTGCACATTTCACCGTCCGCAACAGTTAAAATTCTTGACTTGGCCTCTTATTCCCCCATTTCTCAGTCTGATTAAACGTCTGTCTTACAGAATTTAAAGCAATAGCTCCTAATATCTTGCTGCCAGTTTGGCAAAACACACCTGTGGAGGTCTTGTGGAGACCATTAACTTCAGTTAGCTTGGTCCTAACTGCCATTCTAGACCGGTGAAAAATTAGTGATGTAATGATGTACATCAAATAAAACACACATCAGAAAAAAGGCATTATGCATTAAATTATAAACAGTCAGACATTTTACAGTGAAGAAAATACACAATTCTCATACTTATCTTGAAGAAAAGATTTAACAACTAGGCTGGGTCTAATTTATGTAGTTAGGCCTCGTTCTTAAAAGATTACTAAGATGCTTTCCTAGTGCCATTCAGAATGAAAATACTAGGAATTCATCTAGAATCTGGTAAACATATGAGTGTACTAAAACTGAGCTGAGTACCAGAACATATCACATAATCTGTTTTTCAACCACCTGTAATCACTGATTATGGTAGATTAAGACATCACTGACATTTTATTATCACAGTTTTCTAAGTTTAGAACAAGGGTCTCGTAACCACACGTTACTGCATGTGTTGCTGACACAGGCATTGTGCGCGTTAAGCTTCTCAGTATCAGATAATGTAGCAGTGGAACTATGTACTGTGGAGTGATGGAGCTCCTTCCAGTACCTTTTGGATGAGCTGGGGTGGGGTTATCCAGATCTTATCCTTCAACATCACAACCTCCGGGATGGGGGGTTCCGGCTGGCCCTGGGGGGTTTGGGTCCTGGTTGGTGTGCCGCTGGGAGCATGGGTTGGTGCATCCACTGGGCTTTCGATGCATCTGGGGAACCCAGGGCCTCTTTAGCCAGTGGGGATATTGTTACCATCTGTGCGTATCCACTCTGCAGCGGGCGTCGAATAGAGGAGGAGGATGATCTCGACCTGAGTGTCTACTGTCTTATGTAGTCTGGGAGTTGACTAAATGTTGAGGTGGGAGGGGGGGGGTACTTTGCCCCTCTGATCCTTTCCTCCCCATCCCTAATGTTTCCCTCCTCCCACTCCATCACATCAAAATACAGGTAGGGCTTTGAGTTGCAGGTACATCGCTGGGGTGCAGGGGAGGTATTCCTCCTCTGTCTCCTCGTGACCACCTGCATCTTAATCATCACAAAATAGACACTCTCATTACTTACTTTCACATGTCACATACATATGGGCCTTAGGGGTGGGCACACTAAATGGCGCCAATGTCCACTTCCTAATTTTAAGTCACACATAGACATTGAGGGCTCCTGGGAGGAGGGAGCTGGCGGAGGGTGGTTAGTGTCAGACCCCTGGGCGCCATTTAGTGTGCTCAACCCCAAGGCCCTATATGTATGTGTCATGTGAAAGTAAGTAATGAGAGTGTCTATTTTGTGATGTATGATTGAGATGCAGGTGGTCACGAGGAGACAGAGGACGAATACCTCCCCTGCATTAACACTACATTTGAGCGGGAGAAGTGAAGCATTGGCGGGGTGCTGAGATGTGGGGTCTGTCTCCATGGCAGAGCAAAAGGTATATAGAGTTTATATGGGGAGTGTGAATGTGTGTATGGTGATCATTTCTGTGTCTACATGTGGGGCAAGTGTGTGAATATTTGCTTGTGTGCATGAAGGTGGGAATATACAGGGTTTATACAGAGATTCTTAAGTTGAATTTACTACCTTTTTACTACCATCACAATATTTTTTACTACCAG